>OZ023143.1:17410637-17428757 GCA_963675895.2 Styela plicata | reverse complement strand
GTTGTGAGCTTTAAATCAACATGCTATATAAATACTATTTGTTTCTCAGAAATATTTTGTATTAAAATTCTGACCGAATGTTTTGATTCTTCCAAAATAATTTAGTTACCAAACATTTTAATTACGCGGATGTTGCTCCAAATTCTCTGAATTACTTTGACTCAAATATTTTTTCAAAAATGTATTTATTAATTTGGTTTTGTACTTATTCTGAGGAATTCGTGGTAAAGAGAAACAAGACATTTGCTGACATTTTCGTGTTACAAGGCATTTGCTGTTTTAAGTTTCTACTGTCATTCATCATTATCTGCATTTCCATGTAAAATATTTTTCATTGTTATATCAAGTCACAAACATTGCTACAAAATTGCATAAAATTTCTGTTATTTGAGAGTAATTCTTTCTCAATTATATCGAAACAAAACTATAAAATCCACCTTTTTGTCCAAGCATGGGATGATGATGGAACGTACCGATGAGGTGCGTTCCATCCACACCCCATACTTGGCCTAAATCTCATCGATAAGGTGTTTTGACAATGTAAAAATATACAATTACTGTAAATAAACAGGGAATTTACTGTAATTTTGTCACAGTGTACGTAGTTTCTTCTGCAAAAACTAAACACATTCTTCGCAGAAGACCAATCTTGTTGCTTTGAGAAATATTTACCTGGAAAAAGTAATATCAATTGTTTGTCTCTTTCCTGTTATCAAGAAATTAGTAATTTACGCCCTTCGATTCCATAAATGGAAAGGTATTCGATTCAGATGCCTTAGTGATTTGTTGACCTGTTGTAGGCATCGTAGCATCGTAGGATCTCGGGTACGAGTCCCGACAAGTCCGAATCGTAAATCCATGCCCGCACTCAAGCCACGGTTTAATAACTTGGGTAGGCTCAGCCGGACGAGAAAGATCGTCTCTTCCCAACAACACAAACCTTGTTCATCAACAAGTTGCCGCTTGCACAAACGAGTAGCTAAAAAATATAACATTAAATGAAGATAAAAATATAACAAATACACTACCTATTATGTGAATGATGTTATATATTCGAATACTTAAAATTATTTCTCTGTTAAGTATTTTCTACAATTAATATCAAGACACTGGCGCATTTTCTTCTTTTAAATGAATTAGATTCTTCAAAAAACTCCACCCTTTATTTTGAGCGATGTTTTTGCCCCAATTAGCAAAGAAATGTCTTATGAGTTTTTGTTTGTTCTGCATTTACAAAAAAATTTACAACCGTGGATGGAGAGGTATTTGCTGGTATCAATATTGCTGTGGTGATACTTTCTATAATAAAAAACATAGGCGTAACAGTTTACCAATATATAATATCTCTCTAGTTTCATTTTTTAGCGTTTGCATATGAAGAAAATACCACGATTTCACCATTAAAAATTTTATTTTTCATATTTTCAGACCTTTTTTGTTCTAATTTTAGCTTTGCCTTTCAATTCAAAATAAGTGTTTTGTCAGCACAAATCTCAGATGTACTGCGCCTAGAGGGCGCGCTCCATGCTTGACATACTATTTATAAACAAATGTTTTTGAATATAGATTTAATTCCCTATAATTCTGTAGCAAATATGCAAAGGTCATATTCCTCGCAAATATTAAGAGAAGGGGGAACAATCCCCACAAGATACTTAAGTTTTACACAGGCAATGACGACTTGTTCCACAAAATTTATATACATATATTTTTTTTGTACTACACCTGTATATTTTCGCAACAAAAAGGTTAAGGAAATTATCGCGCGCCTTCGTTGCACAAGTTTTGGTTAAAAAGAATATCTTCTAGACCCTTGTCCAAGGTTGACACTTTTCGTCGCCACATATGTAAGTGCCCAGGTATTTATCAGTTACATCATAGACAACTCTGTCATCAAAACTCGACTTCGCGTTATAATTCGTCTCAAATTCATGACCCAACGACTTTTGGCCTAAGTCTGCGTTCTGTAGACAATGCCAGGTAATCAAGCTTCTGCCGGAATGTTTTGGCTTTTCACCCGCGATCAAGTGTATGACAATAGAAGGGTCATGTGTTACAAACATCAGAACGACGCTCTGGGCAATTCGATTCAAAGATTCGAATCGATTCGAAACACAGATTATTCGAATCCATCGTGAATCGGTCATAGAAAGGAAAATTTGTTAAATGGAGTGGAATTTTTCATTTCTAACGACAAAATGCAATCGATTTTGGTCAAATTTGACCAAAATCGATTGTATTTCGTCGTTAAAATAAAAAATCGTTTTGCTTTCAGACTGCAGTTTATTAAAAAATACACCGCTTTTACGTCTGTTTATGCTAATATTTGTGATTCATAACTCTAAATTTCATAATTAACATAATGGAGACAATAATAGTGCTAGTAAAATGGAATATTTGGCATTTTAATGGAACTAGCGATTCGATTCGATTCGAAAAAAAATATTCGAATCAGATTCGAATTCGAACGATTAGGTTTTGCCCAGCCCTGCATATAGCAAAACCGAGAACAGTTCCTAAAAGTATACCCAACTAACAAATAATTGATTATATTTTCATTGCTTTTGGGCAATTCAAAAAAATTACAAGCCTAAAGTTGGTACTTGCCTAACAGTAAATTAATATACAATAGTTGATATGAACGTTGTTTTTATTATTGAAATTCACTCTAAGCAATGCTGAAAGCAGTTCCGAAAAAGAAGTAACTAACGGCCACATACTAGCAAAGAACTACCACAAGACGCAGTACCAGCACTCTAAAAGGAAAGCATTCCAAGCGGAATTTAACTTTTATGGTAGCGTGAAAGTGACTGGTATCTGCCCTGGGCGGTGATGAAATCGTCTGCCACTTCTTCTTCACGAATAGAGGAGGCTGTTTAAAGTCAGCGATTGTGTAAATTAGCAAAGTATTTTGTTGATAGGTTAAGTATTGTAAAAACAAGTGTATGGTTTGTAATAAACACAACGTGTATAATAAATAGACATTTACATAATAATGTGAACTACAAGCATTTTTAAACTTACATAATGTCTTTCAATTTTATTGAAAATAGTTGTTAAAGAAATTTTCAACAATATTTTTTAGTTTATCACGTTTTCGTATAATGATTCACAAAAAATTCCCAGCGTCCCTTATGACGCTTCAAAGAGTAGGAAATAGTGCCAATGTTGGTGATCTCCTCACAATCTCAATCTTCAAGAACCTGCGCATGACCTTCAAGCTTTAATATCCACCTATCAACTAAAAGCATTTTATCAATCATACATTTTATCACGTCATTGACAGATGATTGTAAAAAAGAAACTTTCCATGTCATAATAATAATAATACACTTACTATAATACCACATTGACTCATAAGCCATGATAATATAAATTCGCAAGACCTACTGATAGTCTGAAGTTATCAATCGTATGTGCATAACGTGCCTGATGTTGGTCTTTCACCCTTTTCTATTCAAATTGCAAAATGAGTCGTGAGATTTGTCGTGGGAGCCAGGAAATTTAATTCGGCGATTCGAGACCCAAAATATTCAAAACAATGGCGAAGGATCCACAGTAACAAAACATTATATGGCATGAAGTGGAATTATCATATTTCCTCGATAAAATTGTGGGCAAATCTGTTTGTGCCTTAAAAGATGATGTATAGAATAATGGTTCATTGCCTCAATTACTTTATTTACATAAATATTAGTGAATTCGTAGCTAAAGATAACATGACTTTGATAATTCGGATGAATTGTAACGGAAATAGCATATCGCAAAGATTCGGTTTTGCACAGTCCTATCTCTAAGTGATAAATCTTCTAAAGTCTCACATTGCACAATCCTACAAAAATGTTTTCATCAAATATATATTTTATCATGAAATTGGTCGATGTCTGTAATAAACTTCCTGTGGCTTCCTGATAAATCTTACTAAAACTGCGCTGAGTGACTCACAAAATGTATAAATGGCAATGATAATATCAATTCCAAGTACCTACTGGTAGTTGAAGCTCCTAGTCGCGTGTAGACTACATGATATGCTGGAGGCAAATATTTCACCCATTTGAATTCGGAATGGAAAAGAGTAATGAAAAGTCTCATATAAGTGATGGTATCAAACTTCAAGAACCTGCCCATGAGTAGGGCTGGGCGATTCGATTCGATGATTCGAATCGATTCGAAGCGCAATTTATTCGACTCAATCATGAATCGTTCATAGGAACAAAAACTAAATAAGCTAGGATTTTTATTTTTACTGACAAAATGCTATCGATTTTGGTCGAATTTGACCAAAATCGATAGCATTTTGCCGTTAAAATATGACAATTGCTGCTGTTAGAAAATGTAGTGTGAATTAAAAAACACTATAAACTATCAATTTCTTAATAATCATGATGCAGACAAGTTGTAAGAGTAAAAATGGGATATTTGGTATTTACATGGAATTAGTGATTCGATTCGTTTCAAAATAATTATTTGAATAAGATTCGAATTCCAAAGGATTTGGTTTTACCCAGCCCTGCCCATGAGTACAGTTTCATTGCACATTTCCACGAATTGTTTAAATCAATTACATATTTTATCACGAAATTGACTTTATGACAGTGAAAAAAATTCCCTAAATAAATATTACAAAGTTACTCACAAAATGCGTCACAGGCAATGATAATATCAATTCCCAAGACCTACTGATATTATACAGATATATTATATAGTTCTAGGCCGTATGTGCATGACATGCCTAAGGCAGGAATTTTACCCACTTCAATCCAAAATGGCGAATTCTTGACAAAATGGAGTAAGTAGATCTCATTTTCTGGCGAGTTTTATCATTGTGAAAATATTAAATTCACGATATCGGGGATAATTCGGAGAAAGCAGAATTTTCTGTTAAACTATTGTTTAATCTTAACCAATAATACGACGTTATAAATACTGGTTTATATCATTATATCAATCCAACAAACGCAATGTTATTTTTTTTTCAATACTATATACTATATTTTGATAACTGGACGTTACGCAGCTCTGGGTGTAGAGATGTACTAAATACATGTGAAAAAACGAGGAGAATTTGCCAATCATCATAACATATATTTTTATAGGTTTTGATCGATATAGTTCTGAACCACAGAAGCTGTTAACTTCTATATTCGAGCCCGTTTGTACAAATAATGACATGGCTAGTCCGCACGGGAGAATTCAGAAGCAACTATATCCCGAGCGGCAAATGCATTTATTATGAGTATTCGACAGCGCCGAAGTGAGCTGTCGTAGTATACATTACATAACCTCTGCGAAGTTCTCTGTGAAAAATGTCATGTCGTTAAAAATCGCTTAAAATTTCTGTGCGTTCGTTTTTGCATATGAATGTAAAATGAATAAAAATCTTTGTAAGCATGGACATATGTATGAAAATAGACAGGTTGAACAGCACGTAATCGTAATTTTATTAGTTGAAAATCCAACTGTATATGTACGCATGGAACGAAATGATACTACATCCGGATTCGATTATTATTCTTTCGCTTCTGCTGCCAATTTCTGACAGATTTCTAATTCAACTACAATGAATAGAAACTCAGACAACGACTGTTCTAGTCCGCCAAGTTTGTTATTGAAATATCCCATGTTTTGTGCTCGATGTTCTGATCGGATTGTTGATAAATATTACATGGTTGTTGACGGAAGATTTTGGCATGAAAGTAAGAAAAATATATCTTATGGAATGAAACTATTGCATTATATTACATATAATGTAAATTAAGTTTGGTAGGTAAAAGCTCTATCCCCGACTTGAAACAGGTAACATCACGAGAAGTCGTGTTTGTTTCTTATAAAATTCGCCTAGAGCGAGGTTGCAAGAGACATATCATACGTGAAAGTAACTCGAAACAACTAGTGTGTAAAGAGTTGGGTAAGTGCAGGAATGAAAACTAAAAATCTTCATTTCAAGCAGATATTAACTGACGCGAGTTTTAAAACTTTGTAGTTCGAAGATAATGAATTCCAGAGCTTAGAGGTTCGCGACAAAACTTCTTGCATAAAACTGCCTGTAACAGTGGGGAACTCTCACAGTAAATGTGTGCCCTTCGGCAAACAAATGTGTGGATCCGTTGTGCCTAAGCCGGGTTCTTGACTTTCCTCTCTATTGCATAATAACATCTAGTTTTATGCTTACCTGTTCATTATAGAATGCGTCCAATGTTCTTCATGTCACCAACAACTAATCGAGTCATGTTTCTCGAAGTATTATAATTTCTTTTGTTAAGAATGCTACGAAAAGTGAGTTCATGATGTATAGATGACAAATTTAACTTTTTTCTGCGGCAATACTGTAACGTGACAATGAACATAGAATTATCTCAAGTTAGAAGTTCGCCAAATCCCGCAGCATTGACTCGACTGGAGTTTGATAAAGTCATTAAAGATAATGTCTAATTTAGACTTTTATCGTCATAGCGCATCGATTGTTACCCCACAATAAAATTCTGCGGATTGGATTAACTTTCTGACACTTCTATTCAGTGGAATTATTAACGAATACAGCTACAAAACCTACCGTGAAATAGAAATAAAATGTGTCAGAGCACGTTTTGGTTTAATGTGAGCATTTGCCGAAAACTTGAAGTAAAACGATTTCGGAGTACTTACAAATACGAAAACGTTACTGAAGACTGACGGACGTCGCAGATATAGATTTTTATATTATCTAAATACATTTGTTTCTAAACAAAAAATTATATCTCGCCATGTTTCATTAATTATGGTTCACAGATAAATTAGAACACGCGTTTGCCACATGTTGAAAAAATACATTAGTAATCCCACGGAACAACATACATTTCTTCTCAGGTTGAAAAGATGGAGCCAATGTCTAGAGTTATTACGTCAGAGAGAATTAGTCATGCGTGTCGGGACAGATTCATATCATTGGCATGTTTCATTTGCAACTGCTGTAATCGACGTCTTCGCGTAAGTCACATCGTATCTCAAGAGCAATCTGTCGACCTTTGAAACTAACAATCATATCAGAAAAAACTTGTCATAAGTCAAAGAAACTGTGATAATGTCATTCTTCGTAATTTTTTGTTAAAGTTTGCTCTGAGCGAGGCCGCAAGCAGCGCCTTAAAGAAGCTAACTGATGACCATTCAAACAGCATCAAGGAACCACAAGATAAAGTACTAATTAATGCTAATAACTGCATCCTGATAGAGTGCCGTGAGTGGTATCTGTCGTGGGCGATAGTAAATACCATTTTTTATATACGAGGGGGTGTCTGTAGCCCCAATTTTTTTTTTATTTCAGTGGGGCTGCAACTGTTGTAATATTGACAAAACCTCTTTGCCCTAACCTATTGAAACAAATACCAAATATTTCAACACGTATATAACTAACAAGTGCAAGAAGTATATTATAAAAGGTTATACACAATTCTTGATACATATATATAGAAAGGGGATCAATTCTACTCTTTCCGAGACACAACAAAAAGGAAAATATGTTGCAAAATTTGTTAAGACATTTATGACATTGGAGATTCGAAAATATCACAGTCCTCAGAAGATTCACGTGAGTATGACGTCGACGATCGATGATCGGCATAATTTTATTCATTTTAGCAAAAGAGGGTAACGATTTCGGTTGTAACGTATTCTCCTCTCTGCCAACGCCTCTGCATTTGAATCGGCATTCACCAGGTAATTTTTACAGTCAATCATCAGCCTGAATCGCCCTGAGGGAGGTACTGTAACAACGGTCACACAAGTGAACAGGGTTAGTTAGATTGGATAACATGACATATACCCTGTAGGTACGGCTGTAGAAGCGGCAACATTCAGTTCTAGCGTTTAGTGACTGAAAGAAATCAAAGAAGCATCACTTCAATAGCACATCTCTGCATAAAATGCTTTCGCCAACAGCATTCCGTGGATCAATTGGTGCGCGGGAAAATTTGTATTCAATTTTTGATGAAATAATTGAATGAAAAACGTTCTGTGGAGATAAGCCTTTTTGAAGGCATTGGCACAAGAGCTAATTTAAATTAATAATTAAATAATTCAGGAAATTCATTCAAATCATAGATTCTCTTACAGGCCTTTTGCATGATTTTTTTTTATAAAGTATACTTTTTCCAATAATTCCATTTGTTTTCTCCAACGTAAAACACCTTTGCCAAGCTTTACTAACTACACTGTACTAAAATTGCAGTAAAATAAATAATCTTTTACAGTAATGTTGCCTCATGTTAATGAGGGAAAACTATAAAAAAAAATCGACGATTTTGGACAAGTATGGGCTGTTGTTGTAATGCACACCGAGGCGCGCGCTATTTTGAATAAATTGATTATTAATCTGTTTTTGTTTTGTTTTTGAGAGAGTTTTAGAACCTGCAATGGTTTTACTCTATTTAAATTTGAAAAAGATTTGGCAACGCCTAAAAATATAGACGACTTCATATCACTACTACTACAGAGAATAAATAAAATTTAATATTTTAGCAGCAGTTCTCTATTTTTGTTTGTATTTTCTTTATCATTTATCAGTGATGACGTCATCGGACCACAGGCGACCAAAGAGGCTCCGGACTGTTCTCACAACAGACCGAAGAAAGAAATTTAATTCTTAGTTCAAAATCACTATTAAGCCAAGTCGAAAGGTAAAACTTAATACAAATTTAAAGTGAATCAGAATTTGGTTAAAAACGAGTCTGAATGATTAGTCAGCTTATTCCAACCTCATGAAGCGTTACTATGAACAAGCATTTCAAAAAAATTGAGATGATGGTAAATTTCCCAAGTAGCTGAAAATATAACTGGGTCAATTATAAAATACTTATAATAATAATAAAATCCTATCTACTCTATTTATCTCTCTCACCCTGTTGCTAGTTGGAGTTTTTTGTATCTGTAACTCCTTCAGTGCAAAACCATTTGTCCTCAAATTTCAAGCGAAATATCACATAGCAACAAGTTGTATTATTAAACTTACAGAATTTGATTCAATGAAGAAACTAAATTTAGTTTCAATCATCTTGAAATGGGGAGTAATACTTAAGTAGTTAACACAAACTACAACCTCCGCAACTAGTGATTATTGTGATTAGTTGCTGCTATATAACGTCCCTGTCACTAAAGATTTTCGTAAAAGTGCGTTATTACCGTGGATACGAATGATGGACGGCGACGATAGAGTCCGGTCGCGTTGGTGACTGATAAATATCATTAGTCATAACATTCAATTATGATTCGTACCGATATCATAGGGGAAGTTTTCATTTCTTATTTGTAATAGAGATTACACAATGAAGCTGGAATTTTTGATGCTTTTGATGCCAACTATGCTGTTTAAAATAAAATAAATCATACTCCACCGAAGCAACGGATTCCGGTATTTTCCTAAAGTGATGTTTTATGATATTCTGCAGTCGGACAATTTGAACGAAATCATTTCATATTTTCAGAAATTGGGACATCATAAAATTTCAACAGATTTTTACAGCTTTGTAATATCAATAGTTAAAATAGAGAATATACGAGGACGTCGGGCAGAGCAAACTGATGATGTAGCAACTCAATTTGCGTAAATCATATAGGAAAGAAATAGCAGAAATGAATGACTTCGACAATGCTCCTATTTTTATATATCGGCATAATACGTGTAACCGGTACGCCATGACATCTTTTCCTTGATCTTCCACACTTTTTCTATATTTTTCAAGGTTAAAAAAATAAAGTTCAAAAAAAAGTTCTATTTATGTTTAAACATGTTTTATTGTTGTGAAAAACACGAGACATATGTTTCGTGTATTCTATTCAAACACCGGCAAATTCAGCTACACTTTAATCAATTGATCTGATAGAATAAAATGTAATTGCCTACGTCATTCGAAAACACTTCGATGTTTATAGCGCCTTTAAAAGAAGAAATATCGTTGGCTTTGTCATTAATTAGCATTTTCCACTGCATACGATTCTTTTGTTGTCCATTTCATTTTGCCTAGCCAGGTGCAATAAAAAATACGATATGGTTGAGAAGGGTTGGTAACCTCATGTCACCAGGGATGCGGATTTGTCACAACTCATGCGTATTTCTATGTCACCGGGAATGCGGATTCGTCACAGCTTATGAGTACTCCTATATGCCACCAGGGATGCGGATTTGTCACAACTGATGAGTATTTTTATGTGACCGGGGATGCGGATTTGCCAAAACTCATGAGTATTCCTATGTCACCGGGGATGCGGATATGTCACAACTCATGCGTATTTCTATGTCACCGGGAATGCGGATTCGTCACAACTTATGAGTACTTCTATATGCCACCGGGGATGCGGATTTGTCACATCTCATGACTGTTTCTATGTCACTGGGGATGTGGATCAGTCCCAACTCATGAGTATTCTTATGTCACCGGGGATGCGGATTTGTCACAACTCATGAGTATTTCTATGTCTCCGGGGATGCGGATTTGTCACACCTCATGAGTATTTCTATGTCACCGGGGATGCGGATATGTCACAACTCATGAGTATTTCTATGTCACCGGGGATGCGGATATGTCACAACTCATGCGTATTTCTATGTCACCGGGAATGCGGATTCGTCACAACTTATGAGTACTTCTATATGCCACCGGGGATGCGGATTTGTCACATCTCATGACTGTTTCTATGTCACTGGGGATGTGGATTAGTCCCAACTCATGAGTATTCTTATGTCACCGGGGATGCGGATTTGTCACAACTCATGTGTATTTCTATGTCACCGGGGATGCGGATGTGTCACAATTCATGAGTATTCCTATGTCACCGGGGATGCGGATATGTCACAACTCATGAGTATTTCTATGTCACCGGGGATGCGGATTTGTCACAACTCATGAGTATTTCTATGTCTCCGGGGATGCGGATTTGTCACACCTCATGAGTATTTCTATGTCACCGGGGATGCGGATTTGTCACAACTCATGAGTATTCCTATGTCCCCGGGGATGCGTATTTGTCACAACTCATGAGTATTCCTATGTCACCGGGGTGGCGGATATGTCACAACTCATGAGTATTTCTATGTCACCGGGGATGCAGAATTATCACAATTTATGAGTATTGCATGTCATTGGGGATATCGGTTTGTCATCAGGGATGTATCGATGCCACTTTTCTGCCGATACCGATGCCACAGATACTCAACATTACCGAAACCGGCGGATAATATTACTCATCCCAAATGCCTTCAAATATGCCTAAAGTACAGCTTTAAAATCGAAATTTTCCAAAAAATGTCACTAAAATTATTACTATTCAAACTATTCCAAAACAGCATCCAAAATTAACGTCATCAATAAGACCCAATGAAGAACGACATTTTATCAAATTAGTAAATAAACAAAATAAAAGACAACAAAAAATAAAAATACAAAATAAAAAAGAATTTGCCAAGTCACAAATACGAGTATATATTTGATTTTTTTGTTGCCCATGTATGTTGCCCAAAATCAATTCCCACTCTGAATTTGGGAATGGTATCCCTAGGCGTGATAGGTAACTTTTTTCAGTAATCAAAATTGAAGAACCGGAGGTAAAAGGAAAGGAACATAAGTTTAACAATCCATCCCCAAATCGACTTCACGACATTACAGTTTATGTTTGATGATACTGAGCCGACTGATGACGTTTCATTGTAGTGCAATCTGCCACATCCTCTTGAATGCAAACGGAGATTGTTGGGCCACTATGATCTAGGAAATTTTTAGTTTTAGTTTTAAGGTTGAGAATTACTAATACCTTTGAGTATCGACAGTATTGGTTTCAGCTCATAAAGTATCGGTCTCCACCGGAATCGGCAATTTGATTATCGGCAGTATCGGTATTGATTTAATTTAAATAATCAGTGTCGACCGGTATCGGAAATTTAAATTTTCGCCGGCATCGATACTTTAGGGTATCGGCTTCGGCTCATTTTGAAGTATTAGTATCGGCCTGTATTGGCAAATTTGATCATCGGCAATATCAGTATCGGATCATTTCAATCGCCTCATCGGTGGAGACGAAAAAAGTTGTATCGGTGCATCCCAAGTGACAAGAAATAGAAATACTTAAGAGTACTGACAAATCCGCATCTTGGGTGACATAGAAATAATCATAAGTTGTGAGAAATCCGCACCTATGGCAACATAGCAATCGGCATGAGTATTGTAATCATGCGAAAAATATATTACGCGTGAGACGAATATAAAATGTACATTTGTCAAGTACTGAAAATGTTGTAAATCATTGTCATACAGGAATTTTGGGAGCTTTGTGTTTTTTCGTGATGACTTAACCATAGTCGCATTAATAAAAATATGTATCGATTTTAATTTATGTTTTTTTCTCAACATTGAATTTTGCGAACCTTGAATTTCGATGGTATGGTGAAATATGCCCTTAAAATTTGCAAAATACCATTTCAATGTAGCACAATCTGCCACATTTTGTTCAAATGCCAATGGTAACGTCATAGTATCAATAAATTTGTCGGAGATTGTTGGGGCACTATTTCCTAGTATCTTTTTCGCTGTAAAGTTGAGCCGTTATTCGTTATCAGTTATTCGAGTATCGGCAGTATCGGTATCAACTCATTTCGAAGTATCAGTATCGACCGGTAACGGCAATTTTGATTATCGGCAGTATCGGTATCGGACAAATTTAAATATTCTTTATCGGTCGGTATCGGAAATTTAGAGTATCGGCGGTATCGAAATCGGCTTGTTTTAAAGTATCGGTAAAGACCTCGGTCGGTAAAGCATCAGCATTATCAGCATCGACACATTTTATTGGAAAAAAGGGGTATCGGTGCATCCCTAGTGACAAATCGGCAGCCCCAATAGCTTGCAATACTCATGAGTATTGATTAATCTACATTCCCGGTGACACATAAATACTCATGGGTTGTGACAAATCCGCATCCCTGGTGACATAGGAATACTCATGCCTTGTGACAAATCCGCATTCCCGGTGACATAGGGATGCTCATGAGTTGTGACAAATCCGCATCCCCGGTGACATGGGAATACTCATGAGTTGTAACAAATCCGCATCCCTGGTGACATGAGGTTAACAACCCTGTCGATATGGTTCGATTTTTATGTTTGAGTGATTTGAAATAAGAGTGGAGGCAATCATCTTTTCAGCCCTGTGAGTTAAGACTTTGGTACTGTACCGAACTGTGCGATTCAATTTTTGTTCTGGAATGTTTCCGTTTAGAGTGCATTTGTTGATTCTACATATTGTAGTGCATTATTGGCATTAGGCGGCTGCTTGTCTGTTTGGTGCTAGGGCTTGGCAAAACCGAATCATATGGAATTCGAATCTGATTCGAATATTGTTTTCGAATCGGATCGAATAACTAGTTCTATGTAACTAACAAATATCCCATTTTTACTATTGTAACCTGTCTCCATCTTGAAAATGGAGAAATTCATAGTTTATAGTGTATTTTCAATTCACACTGAGGGAAACGATTTTCATATTTTAACAACGAAATATAATCGATTATAGCATTTTGACGTTAAACATGAAAATCCCAGTTTATTTGTTTTTGTTCCTATGAACGATTCACGATTGATTCGAATAAATCGTGCTTCGAATCGATTCGAATCACCGAATCGAATTGCCCAGCCCTATTTGGTGCTTCTTCCGGCCTTGCTTTGAGCGAAATTCAGAAAACAAAAAATATGCAGTATTGTGTTCCGGGACACTTGATTTTTTACTACAGATGCTGCCGAGTAGCGTAATGGATGTATCCGTGATATCTTTAATTAATATTTATTTTGAAAAACGTTTATCGAGCTATGACAAATTCACTTTTTTGTTTATTATATTGAAGCGTCATCGCCAAAAAGAACGCCTTATCAATAAAATATATACCATGAATTGATGGACAGGATAAAGAACTCCAAGATGGCGTACTGAATGTCGCTTAATTACCAAGTAGCACAAGAAATTTATTTAAAGATTAATACCCAGTATATATAATTTCTACAAGAGCGATGACTTAAATCTTTTTATTGTCTCAAATCATTGTCAGTCATTATCGTGTTGTAAGTTGTGGATTATGTTACTATTGTTTAAACAATAATTATTGTTTATGTATTATGTACTAGCAGTCCTTCACCTTTGGGTGATATTTGGACCTCACATTTTAGAGGTACGATGGCAAGTAAATGCTATCCGGAATGTTTTCCGTTTAAAAGACAGCTTTTAATTTTGTTCAAACCCCCTATCAAATCATTAATATCTAGGTTCGTTTTATTTTACCTTTGCATTTTATGCAAGCACAATGTTCTTCATTAATTTACTTATGTTTTCCAATGAAACAGAACGGTTTGCTATGTAAGCTAACGCGGAGTGCTCGATTCGTTTTTGCGTTTGTGCTTTGTACGCATGTGAACTCGATAAGCGCAAAGCAATGCTGGTGTGTATTGTCGTTTTTATTTTATTACCCGAAACGTAATGCAACGCATCGGTAAAACAACTTCACATGTATTGTGGCCTTTAAAATCATCCAATTTACAATAATAATTAAATAAAGTGGTTTTGTTGCGACGGGGGAGTTCTAAATACAGAAACGTTACTGACGGATACCTCAGCAGAATGATCATTGGGCACTGATTACATTAGCATAATTAATTAGGAGTTATGATATATACTCACTAAAAAAACTCAAAACGCTGGAAATATCCAAATCACATTACTAGGAATAAGCGGTTTATGCTTTGTTTCTGTATTTCATAAAATTGATTATAACGTATGACAACTTGGCCTATCAGCTTTATATATGCCAAAATAAAATTCACCAATAGTTGTTTGTTTGTTTTTTGACTCAGATTTAATATAATGGTCTTAGTGTAATTTTTTTATCGGCGCACAATGATTCGAATATATAATACATCGGATTGAATTTTGTCATGCCACGAAGTATGAGTGAGCACGATCTTTATTTATTATGGTGGACTGAGGCATTTTAGTGCTGAAAAGAATCTATAAGCATAAAAAAATTGTATTGAGTAAACAATTTATCCATGCCCTCTTCTAGTACATGTTTGAGAGCATGTTTGTGATTAAAGATACTACTCCTGAGTAAATTTGGTTTGCGCTCAATTAACCATAAATATTTGACAAACATTGGAAACTGGATTCCATGCACTACTCCAAAAAACAGGTAACATTGATGCGACTGGAGTATTTGTAGTGATTGAGGTGATAACTCATGTGGATTTTAGTGGTTATGTTTTGTTGTGCTATTCTCTAACAAGAGGATATCTATTGAAAACAGCTCGCAGATACCACTCACTAGGGATCCAGTTCTGTACAGAATGTCTTCCCTTTAAGTCGCAGTACCTACTCCCTAGGTATGTAGCACTCAAACAAGGAGACGGTAATTAATTCCTTGTGAACTGAGTACTACTAATTCATGCCTCGTCCAGAGTGAATTCGCAATAAAAATAAAACCTTTTGAGTTGAAAATAGAAATTGAGAAACAGCTGCCGAAGTTCTTCTGTAGTGTTTGAAAACCTAGACAAACTTGTCGACCTAGAAAAACTTGAAAAATTTAGAGAAACGTGTTAGAAATACCTCTAAATGTGTGGTAATGTGGAAATCAACTTTTTCATTGATATACATGTATCCGTTTCATGCAGCTGTACTGTATTGGAGAAAGCTATGCTTCTATCGCACATACCCTGAGGGCAAACATGTGACGCAAGTACTATCACAAACGAATACCGCCATTTTGTCGAAGATTTGTTGAAAATTGATATAATTCTTTTAAAATTTATCAACTAATGCTATTATTTAGTTTAAAGATGGGTAAGGAAAATTAATTCATGATGCACGATTTTCGAACTCCATCCACCTCTCAATCTTAACTACATCTGACATCGTGTTCATGTAACTTCGTTCCAAGATTGTAAAACAGTTTTGCGAAACGCGTTACATAAGCGCCAAATACGAAAATGTTTGAACGTTGCATAACGAAAAATATTCTAGATGTAAATATTTTTTTCTGACAAGTTACGTAAGCGCCTTCACGCTTGAAGATTGCATTGTAAGTACGTCATCAGGTTTCCCGCTTACATAACTCGTCGTTTTTGCTGAAATATATAATTTAATGGAATGGAAATTTACAGCTATTGCCGTTATATAACAACCCAAAATAGTTGACCAACTGAATGCGTTGAATCTATCGCTCCACTTGATGTTGAAGAGTGTTTGAGCGAAGAAAAGTCGTGTATGAAACCTGGATTATGAGTCACGAGGAACTTGTTACATAAGAGTTCGGAGTATATAAAGGCTTAAAACAACTTTTGGTGTGAATAGTGGAGATTGGGTACATGGTAACTGTTTTAACAAAGAATGAATCTTGATTTTTGATTATTATTTCATATTTAGCATTTTGGCTGCTGAAGATCACGAGGAGAAGGCGCATTGCTCTTGTGAATTGATTTTTGCGCCTTCCTTAGGCGCATTTTTACAAATATAGCAAACCTATGTCGAAGTTCCGATGGAACTATATCTAGAACACAGCAAGATATCACGATTCTGAGAATACGAAATTATAGGCACAGGCATTAGAACTGTCTTGACGAAACGTACATAGGACATACATGCATGTACAAAATCTGTACTGAAGGAAAGCGAAGTGGAAGTGGTATATGGTCTTTCATCTATCAATGCAGGAACACCCATATTAGAGAGTAGAATAAGTACAACGAGTGAAAGTCAACGATGTATATTTGACTTTCATTATTTGTGGATATATTATTCTCTAACCTTGTCCCCAATCAGAATTTTTATCTTTTTAAGCATGCGCCACAGATGGCGTCATCGACGCGATCCATCAGTTACACATACTTAACAAGGATTGCAAAATAACAACAACTTTTGTAAAATTGTTCCGACTGGGTCCAGCTCTTTAAGGAAAGTTTCCCCTTTGGGTCGAAGTACTTATAGCTATATCAGTGGCTTTAATAGTTTCCTTGTGAGTAATATCTCTTCAAGACTAGCCTAAAGTGAATTTTCAATAGATAATAAATTGATAAGAAGTTTAGAACGACATGAAACAACTACGACTATAAGATGAAGTACTCGCAACTGTGGAAGTGGGAACATTCAATACGGAAACAAACCGCCATGGTACAGAGCAGTGAATGGTAAAAAAACATTAACGCCTTAGCATTATAAAATTAGAGTAGCGCGCCACCGGTCTTCCGGCGAATTGGAGATAGTAACTGATTTTTTACAGATTAGTCAGAGATGCCTAATGTAAAGAGAATAAATTTGCATTTTACTTATATTAGAATACGACCATTTTTGCACCGAAAATTTATTTTTTTTTTATAAAAAATCGACATGGTTTTTGGACATATATGACCGTGCTCTCACATTTTACCAAAACTAAGATTTTAGGGCCGGGAAAAATCGAATCATTTGAAATTCGGATCGGATGCGAAAATTTTTTTCGAATCCGACCGATTCAATAATTCCATGTGAATAACAAATATTCCATTTTTGCTATTTCAACTTGTATCGATAGGGAAAATCAAGAAATTTATAATTTATAGTGTTTTTTAATTCATACTCCATCTAAGAGCACCAATTTTCGTATTTTGACAACAAAATATAATCGATTTTGATCGAATTTGACCAAAATCGATTGTATTTGTCGCTAAAATAAAACTCTTGTTCATTTACCATAAGTTTTTGTTCCCATGAATGATTCACGATTGATTCGAATAAATTGTGCTTCGAATCGATTCTAATCTCCGAAACGAATTGCCCCTAGCTATGAGCCATCATTTCATTTCAAATCCAACTTGTGTTTTAGACAGTGTAACTGAAATTTCTCTCACGCTCCCCCTGAAGGGGGTGTCTATTGCTGCCGCGTCGATTACTGTGTAAGTTGGCCGCCATTTTGTTAGGACAAATTCCAGTAAACTATGTATTCAATTTGAAATAAATGTTCAGCTACATTTTTCTTGTTTTTAATATGGTGATATGCTCAAGGTTGATGTAAGTTTTTCTACTTTTTTTGTAGCAATGCACATTTAAAATTGAAAAGCAGATTATAAAAGTTGTTGTTAACAA
>OZ023143.1:17385569-17410537 GCA_963675895.2 Styela plicata | reverse complement strand
TCCAGGTTTTTTCTCTGTTGATGAGATTTGAAGTCAGTGGCGCCAATTGCAACGGCAGAAATGTAGAGATGAAAAAATGAGTCCTCCTTCGAAACAATTCCGCATTTGATTGATATTTCTCATGTTTTGATCTGTACCATGTTAGAATCAAAATTTGTGCGCCAATTTTTCTATAAGTTTTGTTTCACAAAGTGAGATGTATATTATTCGGACGCGATATATATCAGTGCATTTTGAGAGCTATCAAAATGACTTTTTTGTAAGTCAATCCAATGCGACGGTCTATATTCTTCCTTTCTTCAATAACAACTCAATCTTCCATAATCAATTTTATTTATTAGTAATAGATGTCGACATCTATATGAACCTCTTGTAGCATCCCTTTTGTTCATGAGGTAAAAGGACAACAGTGAGACCCTTCGTCAGACCAATTTGGTATTACGTTGAGGAAGTTTTTGCATTTGGATATGTATAAGATTTCGGCCCAAATTAGGATGGGACTGGCTGCTTAAATGTTTTAACCAGAAAATTCTTAATTTTATCCGCACCAAGTGGACTTCCAATTTTTGGACATTTTTTTCAGAGTTATTTGGATTATTTTCGCCTTCTAGTGAAAACTGGTTAGAAAGACCAGCTCCGGTTTATTTTTGTGTCATGCCTTTACTGGCGTGTTTGAATCCCAGGTTGCAGATTGGTTTGTGTTTGGTATCACTTTTTCAAAATACCACTCCAAAATTCCTCCACCTTCTTTTTGATTTGGCGGCTCTGCTGGTCCATCATTTATGGTTCTCTTTTACTAAAATTTCCCGGTTATTTGCAGTTTGCTGCAGTTATTGGTTCTGAATAGCTTGTTTCTTGACGAAAATTGTCTTGATCATCTCCTCATAAACGCCGTTTTCTTTGGGCTTTTGCTTGTAATTTTTGTTCCAAAATTCTTCCTTCTAATTCATAAAGCAAATTCAGCATTCGAACCCAATTTGTGTTTTGAGATAAAAATGTTTGATTCTTTCTCCTTGTTGTGTTATTTAGTGGTTTTTCTTTCAATTTCGATGTTGATTAATGAAAGTTTTTCTTCGAAATGTCCATTTTATTTGTTAACTTCCATTCTTTTCCACCCACTCCGGTTTCTTTTGTATGCTTTTTTGGTATTTTGTTTAATTGAAACTTTAGTTTTCTGCCGATATGGACATAAACCTAAAACCGATATTTTTATATACCAAATCGCTTAATATATACTTTTTATCTCTAATATACATTTTTCATGTCTTCATTTAATCGGATAATTTAGTTTGTTAGCCAATGTCAATTTTTCCTGCAATTTGCTTGCCCCATTTTTATTTTGTGGTTTAGCTTTGCCTTAATTTTACGTCCACCTTTTTTTGTCTATTTACATATGTCGTTATTTTACGTGCCTATAGAACTTTCCCTCTTGAAGCATCAGATACTCCATTCAAAAGCGTTCATCCTACTTCTGTATTCGGCGAATCGAGTCTTGACGTGGGGTTCTTGCTCTGGCATTTTTCCTTTTTGGCTTGGTAATAATGCCATCACTCTCGCAATTTAGTTATCCAGATTTTGATTTAAGTTTGTCGTGATTATATTTTTCTGTTATCGCAAGTTCGCTTTTCTCCAAGTCTTTTTATTAACCAGAATATCTACGTCGATACATTGGGCTCAGTTTATTCTCATCCAGTAATATGGCCGCCGAATAAGTCGAATTGCTCGCTCACTGCGTAAGTTCTTTTAACAATTTGCCTAGAACTTGGTTCTTGGCATGCCTTGTAATATGCTCTCGTAACAGAGATATGGGCCACCTTGGGATCCGCCCAGTAGAGGCTGGCAAGACCTACTTGGGTCGTTATTATGTTGTTGTTGTCTTACTGATTTTGAACAGTCTTGAGATAAATAACCCAAATAAAAGTGATTCACATGATTCACAGATGGAACGCGTCTTTTCTACGAGACCCATGCCTAACATAGGATGCCCGGATAACTTTTTTCTGACTGGGAAGGATTTTACACCGTTGCGCCCGTTTGACCCGCTCCTTTTTCAGAGTTGCTCTGCGAACATAATTTTTGCGCGTTGTACGAGGCAAATAAAAAATAACTGGTAGGTGTTTTACCATCAACCGGGGTGCATTTTTGAGTGAAATTCACTCCAAGCAAGGTCGAATCAGTGCCTAGAATTAGCGGCGACTAAATGGAAAATATCCCAAAAAAGACTCGGCAGCTGTGTAAGTATTTGAGCTGTGCAATAGTTGAACCATCTTTCCAGCGATAGGATTCATATTCGACCCATGCTTAAACATAACAAGCCTGGTTAAAAAATATTACAAACCGGAGGGCGAATATACCTCTGCATGGATATGGCCGACCTATGCATGATGTCTTGTAAAAAAATGGAAAAGGTAGACAAATTATCTGCTCATTTTAATTGCTCCTACTGCAATCAGTTATTCAGGTTTTTGAATCTTTGTATTCTCGTAAGCTGTTGTTATCCGTTTATAATCAAATATTTACCCCATGTGACAGCGCCTGGTGACATTTTACCATCGCCAGTTAAACAACATAATATTGATTTATTTAAACAAACAAAGCAATGAATAGGCTGCTAATATTCATAACTTTATGAAATTAAAAAACTTCCGTCAAACCGGTTTAAACCAATCTCGACCAGTCTGTCGTCAAATGGATAGCCGAGAATGGCTAATTTAATGTTGAATGTATGTAGTGCTTTCAGTGGGTGGGCGGTTGTAAAAAGTATTTACTTCAGTTTGTTCATTAAATAGCAAAAATGCGGCGTCACTGTTGAATATATAAAAAGGCTATCAAACGATTCCAGTAGGGTGTTGGCTTTTTTATTTTTATTGAAATTCACTCTAAGCAAGGCTGGAAGCAGCTTCCAAATGGAACCAACCAACAGCCACTCAATAGCAGAGAGCTACTAAAAGATGCAGTGCCAGTAACCGCACTCTCTCTAAACGGGAAACATCCCAAACGGAACTGCACCGCCATAGTAAAGTGCAGTATCTGCCTTTGGCCATGGTCAAACCATCTACCACTTTTTTGGTGATTTTAATGCATTTTAATTATTTTGGAAGCTGATAATGTGTGTAGAAGCATATCTCTCACCTTCTTCCCTTTTTTCCGCTCGATCGCGGGCTTTTGATCAAACGTGTCAACGAAGTGCGTCTGTCAAACGGCGCATACTTGGCATAAATCTCACCAACAAGACTGCTTCGCATATTTAAAATATAAAATTATTGTTAAGAAACCGTAAATTTACTGTACTTTTAAGTGAATTTTTTGTTATTTCGACGCGATATTCAATTTTTAAAAAAAGAAAAAAAAAAGAATAAAATGTAAGCTTTATAAAATTGAAAACTTCGATAAAACCGATCAGTCTCGACCGAAGTTGCGAAGATTGACGACAATAGCTGATTTAGTGTTAAATGTATGAAGTGTTTACTTTGAGTGAGTTTGTTTGTCTCATGCTTATGATTATCATATTATGTTTAAATAAAAATATTTCATCCCGGAACTTTCATTTCAAACTCGATATCAAGATTGCGATAGGCAAGTATAGTGCACAATTAAGTCAACATTGAAGCAGGAGCGCATTTAATTGGGTGGGCGGTTCTAAAAAGTATTTCATTCAGTTCTTGCCTAAATTAGCAAAGAATGTAGCTTAACCGCTTGCTAAGACTTCATTCCCATCGTCCGTTCTACGCCGATATTTTACTTTATTAAATTGAAGTAAAATTGAAAATCGGCTTTTTCGATAATAGTGGACGGTTGATCGGACTTCCCGCTTTAGGCACAGTTACCAACAGCCCAAAGGTAACAAAAATTTCATCAACAAGAAGATTCGGACTTTTGTAGATATACAATCACTGGAACTAGACGGTAAATTTACTGTACTTTTGTAACAGTGTACGTACATGCGCAAGCTACCACAGGCACACTCTTTAACTGTGGCATCATTGAGAAGGTACATTTTCTGAATATATAGTATAACTGGAACAAATCGTAACTTGAAAAAGTTGAATAGTTAGTAGAATAGTAGTTCCGGGAATAAGGCGCACAGAAAAAATCGGCGTGGTGCATGCAGTAAATTGGTTACATTTTTGAAACGTTTTTTACGTGTGATGCCTTTTGTAAAGTCATAATTTGATCATGAACAATTTTTCAATTTCGCTGCCTCATTTTCAAGGTTTTAAATATGCCACAGGGAATTGTTTTTAAGATCCAACGGGGCGTATATTAGACAATAAAATATATAAACAGTAACCCCCTACTTTTTGCTTGTAGATAAATATATGCAATTAACTGTTATTTAGCGATAGCAATGTAGGACATTTATCAACTGCAACAGCGATGGAAGAGCACGTAATAGTGTCATTGTTTGAGGCGCGTAAATTGGAGAATATTGCAAAACTTCTTGAAGAATTTTGTAAAGAAGAGGAAAAAAGAAAAACATTGCTTGTTGCCCTGGAGAAAAAGAAGCTCATCAACAATGGTAGGTTTAGTGTTGCAAAGCATAATTTTTTTTCAAAAACTCAAACACAAATTGAAAATTTTAAATTGAAATTTCTATATCCTACCAAGTCAAAATATGTATATATTTGTTGAAGAAGGAATGAAAAAGATCATAATTTTTAATGTTGGTCTTTGTCTTTGCTTTTAATATCTTCTTTAATGCGCAATATCATTTTTAGGCCTTGGAGATGAAAAATTTCGATTTGTCTACACTTTTTTATGGCAATGAACTATCACCTGTCAGATAGATCCAATGTTTATGTCAATGTCTTTCCCTCTGTGCAAAATCAGAACCCCTATTTATCAGTTATAGATGAATTATAGAAATTGAATCCAGTGGGTATAGGATCCAGTGGGTATAGGATCCAGAGTTGGTTGGTTTTACCATAGCAAATCCCACTCAATACTGTCCACTATAACGGTTCAATTCTGCAAGGGGGAAGCAGACAGTTCTGCACATAAGAAAATGTTTTTACGTAAGGCAATTTCAGCTCTGTTATTAAACAGTCTATTTATAAATATTAAATCACATTGAAATAAAAAACAAAAATTTCTAAAAAAGATAAGATCTCAAAAATGATTTGAACTATATTACCATACATTCAAATTGATGTGAAAAAAGAGAGGCAAGCATGTAATGTTATTAATATCTTTGTATTCATTCGATGTGAATTGCTAGAAGGTATAACCAATGCTGCTTGGCATTGAGTTATATATTATATCAGTTCCCTAGGTCAATGAAGTGATGATATTCCTATGAATTTACTTTTTCTCACAGTATTATAGTTAACGCACTGTTTGCGATCGCGTAAGGCCTCTGATATTGAAGGAGTCTTAACTCATTCACAAAAAAAAGAAAAAATTGAAAAGAAGAAGGTGAATATTCCTGGCATTTTGCCACAAACAAATTTCAACTGCAGAAACGTTTCTTGAGGATGATTTAGTTTGTAAACATGTGAAGTGGAAAGCCAATAAAATTTTTCTTAATTCCATCTTAATTTTTGTGTATTTTGAAGAAACAATCATTCATTTCAAATACATTACATCTTAACAACAGCACCATCAAGAATGATTGAGGTGAAAAATGTGTACCGGTAGTCTACAAAATCAACTTCCCTTTCAGTCTTGGAAAGAAAAATAAAGTGACTCAGTAATTTATTGCCTATGAAGTGTATTTAACAACCTATTATTATTAACTGTTAAAATTTCAGCACTGTTTGATGTATTGCAAAAAGACCTGTTGGATGAACTTTTATTTGAAAAGATATGCGGTTCATTGCAAAACAATGAGAAGTGGAAAGAATTATTACTGGAAGTTATGGGTACTGAAAAAGGTTAGTAATATATATGTATATTATTTGAATTGGCTTAGTTATTCCAAACTATTCAATCAATAATTTGTTAAATTTGTATCAATTCAACATCAAGAAATTCGATTTGTTGTTCAATTCAAATTCGATTCAAATTTGTATATTTTCGTAAAAAGTGGAAATCAATTAATATTTCCTAGGTGTCCTTATTCATCATGAAACTCTTCCTTTTAATTTCAGATTTGGCGTAAAAATTTCCTTCACAATTGTGAAATTTAAAAAGTTTTGTTACGACCTACAATATTTATAATGAGCTTGTCAACCAATTAATATGCAAAATATACAAGTTTCAAGCTTTATTTTGATACAAACCATATTTTGTTCAACACTGGTCGATATGAACTGTTTTATTTAATTGTGTTTTCACAATGTCCCATGTTAAACATGCAGATTTCAAAAATGTTTGGTTGAACTGTTCGATGACTTATAATATGTATTTTATACATATTTTATGATTCGGTTATGTTTTGTCCTTCCCTTATGTTTGATAACTCAATTACATTCACATGACTACATGTCCTAATATAAATTGTCTTTAATGTTTCGGTTATGACTTCAAAAAGGACATACGTTTGATGCTCTGCAGATGCAAGCTTTAAATTAACCTTGTTTTTGCAAAATTCCCCGCAAAAAAAACTTAAAAAAATATGATAGATGGTTTTACCAGGGCCATAATTTTTAAAATTTTTGAATCCATATTATGATGTCATGTTGGACGCCGCCAAAAAATTAGTGAAAAATAGTGTTTTTGCTCCATATCACATTAATACTGCTCTAAAATTGCGCCAAGAGCAGGGAACATTTTTAGATAATGAGATTCTAGAGCTTGAAACTGGTAGAATAAACACTGTGCGCCGAAAGCACACAAAAAACTTTTGGATTTCCTATATTTTAATTTTTTTGGAATTCACTGTGAACAAGGTTGGAAGTACTGCCAAAAAGGAACCACTTGTAAACAAATACTAAGCAGAGGATATTTTTAATGGAACTGCGTGCTATGATAAAGTGCATTGAATGGTATCTGTAAATGGTAAAACTATCTACCACCTCTTTGCTTCCATTTAGTCGTTTCTTGCGACACCTAGGAAATAAATTAGGACTAATCTAAAGCCCAAACCTACATTTTTTGGTCATCAAGGACATGACTCACCATGGACTCCCCCTAAAATATGCTAGTGGCTATAGCTTTTGGTCATATAAGTGACCGCTAGTTGGCTTCTTTAGGCAATGCTTTTGTTCGGCGGTCTTGTTAAAGAGTGAATTTCAATAAAAAGATTTGTCATGGTACTTTTGGATTTTCTTATTAATGATTGTTTTAATTGCTATCAATGTAGAACAATCAACACACTAGTACACTATCATGATGATGACTCGTGTTCCTTCAGTTTAGGTAACTTATGCCCGTTGTGATGGGTTTTTGTCACCTCACTCAAGATAACCTAGCGTTTTTGATAGGGATAAAATTTCAAATTTATCCTGCGATAGAGGAAAGCTGAGCATACGACTTAATCACACGGTAAACCACAACCTCTCATACAGACACCAATTCTGAATCGGGGGTGGGTGCTTTTTTAGGTGTAACACATTTCTCATTTTTCCTGTGCATGGACCTGGTAGGTGGAGGTAGCTTAAGCTCCTTAGCGAGGCATCCACAGACAGAATTCTGACATTTTAATCATCATCCCTGACAGGATGCAAATCCATGTCAAAATGATCAGAGATGCGTGGCTCAAAATGAATTCCCCAACACTTTATCAATTGAGTTAACTGGGCACTCTTAATAACTTAAATTGTCATTTCATAAAAAACAGTAACTTGTTTTTATTTACAGAGAAGTTGGTTTAGAACTATGTAACCTCTCACCATGGTTGCGGTCATTTTTTGTCCAGCTCAGTTATATTTACTTGAACTCATTCATGTCTGCTACTGACATCGATACCCATATACATTTGCATCTTGCCAATTTTTAGGCAATTCCGTTACATTCTATTTATGTGACATAAAATTTAGCTCAACGAATTATCAAGTAATGCATCGTTTGTGACTGTATGACCAAGAAGATCAAATTGCTTCTTTTTTAAATGTTAATTAACAAAATTGTATCAAATGTTCTAAAATTATAAGCTGATTTATATCTAATATTGTATTACAAATTAGCTGTGTTTTTGGTTTTACAATTTTTGATGTGGCTGAAAAATGGCATGATTGTTCTAGACAACCAACAGTAAACAAGCTTTTGTCGCACTGTGCCCTACATTAGCAAAGTCATCAGTAATTTATTGAAACATATATATGTTTATTGATAACCAATAATTCCTTTATTTTTTTACAGCTTGGAAACGATTGAAGATAATTCTTGCATATGTTACAAAATATGATGATCCAAATATTGATTTATATCATTGATAATTGGAAAAAATGTTAACAAATTTGATGGAGCATACTCCAAAAAAAAATCATTTTTGCGTGAAAAACTTGAAGTAAGTGTTTTATTGACACAAAGTTTTTCTATTAGTTGCAACATTTTGTATTTTTTACTGCCATTCATTTTAGTGTATGTACCATCCTGAGCACAGGGTTTATACCAGCAGTCATTTATAGATGGACAGAGATAGTTATGTTGGAAATTGTGAGCTTTCCTTGGGTATTTATTCTATTAGTTGGGGGGTTGGGCACAACAAACTGAGACCATGCAATGTGTCAGCATGTTTAATCATTATGCAATGTTTTTCCAGTCACCAATTTGAGTGGATCACCCCAAGCTTGGCCTAGTACCAAGAAGCCACTTATCAGGGAGCTGAAAAAATATGATCTTTCCAGTTCAACTTGGCCTATTACACCCTGGGTTGAGAGGTGTGCATGGATTAAAAATAAGGCACAAATACATTTGCCAAAAATAGTCGTTGAGCTCTCAATAAAACTGCAGTAGATTTACGCTGCTGATTATTTTAGAGCTTGTATTCAAAATGTGAAAAAAGATGTTTTATTTTTTTCCATGACAACATGCGCAGCAATGGATACAAATTCCTGTTCATTTGTAAAACACCGATGTTTGAATTTTGACAAAAAACCTGTTTTTTCATCAGAAGGGATGGAAAAAAGATTCTTTTTACATTTATGATTTCGGGCATGCCCTGTTAGCTCAAATCTGTAAAGTGTTGGGTGCATGCTTCGAGCTACAGATCTCATGATCATTACGACGCAGGTTCGAATCCTGCGAGGGATAATGATTATATGCAAGAGGTCTGCCATCCACGCCTCCCTGCTGCAACTGCTGACGGCTTCCTCACCAACCAGGTCCCCACGCACAGAAGAAAATGAGGAGTATGATAAGCCTAAAAAAACCTCCACCCCCAATTCGGAATGGTATCTGCACGAGAGGTCGTGGTTCGCTATATGCTTAAACTGTATATCTGCTTCCCTCTCCTAAAAAATGAAATCCTATCCTATCCTAAGAGGGCAATTTTCTAAGTATCTATGATAATTTATCTATCATTGAAGCTAGAAGCCAGGTGTGACATTGCTGAATAGTTAATATGATGTAATCATTTCGGTGGGGCCTCATTTTAAATATTCAAAACATAGATAAATGTTCAAATTGAATAGAAGTACTAATTAAAGCTATGCATCACAAGCCGACACATTGTCTTGAACTGCACAAAATAATCCCCATCCTCAGAATGCATATATATATATACTTGCTGTTTCAAAGCAACGTTTTACCAAGTGTTTTATCTGAAAGAATTATATATCAGAAACTCAAATAATTACTGTTTCCATCACCAGCATCAGCATCTCCATCAGCAGAAAAAAAGGATATTCCTCAAATCGAAGATTTGATTCAAAAATATGTGGAATTGAAAACATTCCGTTTCTAAAGCGAGAAAGGCTGAAGAAATGATTGAAGATTTGAAGTGCAAAATGAAACAGCATGAGGTGCAGCATTAGAATTTCACAATTTTTTGTTCGGTTCTGGTATGCAAATTTTTTTTAAGATTTTTTAAAAATGCCAAAGCATATAATTATGGCTGTATTTTACAGGAGTTAACATTTCCCATATGGAAATGCAAAAATATTTAAACAATAGAATGAAACAATGGAACTTCTTTTCATACCTATTATATTTTTTGATAATTATTTATAATTATTTCCCGAGAAATTAAAATAAGTCATGACTTCATGTAATATTTTACAATGAAAATAAAAACTGATTTCCAGAAAAAGCTTTCACTACCGAGCACTGCCGAATGTGTTGATGTGGTTCTGACCAACGCTAAATATTTCCAAATGAACGAAGATTTCAGGAGTGTCGTGAATTTTTTGAAAAAAGAAAATGTTTTATCGGCAGGTAGTATAATTAGGATTAAGATACTGGAGATCGGTATAAGTACCGATACCATATGCCTTTTATAAGTACGATTCTGATACAATTTTATTTCGACACTGCGCATAGAAAGACATCAAATTAAAAACTTTACCTTTTCACAGAGGCATTTGCCTCTCTTTCATTTTTGAAAGTTTTTTCGCAAAATAGTTTTCGTTTCTTGACTATCTGATTAAGATTTTTATATCTTCTGCCAGCCTTTGGTCCGTGATATTCAAACCTCACATGTAAAAAAATATGACAACATGTCGATTGTGTGAATTTGCCAAATTTTCAAATATAAATCTCTACGGCTAAAAATAGAATCGTACGACAGTGAATTTTAGCACAAGCAGAAATATAAAAAAATATGATAAGTCAGACTGAATAGCAGAGGAAATTTTCACATGGTCCAGAACGACTTAAGGCTTGTGACCTCATAATCCATGTTCCTAATGTCATCACAATAGCGGGTCATCATTTTTGCAGAAATAAATACTCAAGTGTTACTCTCTGTATTTGGAACTATTTACAAAAATACAAATAAAAATAATTTCTTCGTTAGAAAAAAAATTGAAAAGTGTCAGCCTTGTTGGCATGGTGAAAATTTTCTGAAAATTTTAGGTGAAACAGTTTTGTTGCGTTCAAAGAGACGTGGATACAGACTCAGTACTGATGGACACGTCTATATATATATATATATAAATATATGGAACCCAACACGATAAAATTTCAAATTTTGCCATTCTAATAATTTTTTATGCTTTTACACCGAATTAAATATATAATCTTGGAACCGTGAATTGAATATGAATATTTATTGTGGTTCTTAAATACAATCTATTGTATTATTATTCTTTTGCTAGAAAAAGTTGAAGAAATTCTTTTGATGATGAACGAAAAATTTGGATTCTGCACAGAATAAACTACGCACTGTATTTACAAGATATTGAAGTCTGAAAAAGGTTATTCTAAAGTCTATATTAATCTATGAGAAAAAAATTAAAATTTAGACTCCAAATTTTGAAAGATCTAAGATGACTTTCAAGTTCAACTCGGGTTCTATAAGTTTTCTTTGGAATGCTTTCCTTTCGTAATGCAGTTGCTAGTACTACGAATTAAGGAAAAGATGATATCTTTCCAGTAATTGTAACCCTGTCCGTCTACAAGTGGCCGCTGTTACAGGGCCTTAGACAGGGTGATCCACTCTAAGAAGTGGCTATAAAAAAAAAAAAAGTTAAATTTGGCTTATAAGCTGGAGGTTAGTACGCAAGTTATTTTCGGATTTTATTTTTATTTTTTAGCCACCCATTTTGGTAGATAACTCTGAGCAAGGTCCCGTAGTAGAGAACTAATAATAGGGGGAACACTGTTAGTATTGTTGGAAAAGATATATGAAACTTTGCAAATTCGGCCAAGTTATAAAAAATCTTGGTTAAGTGGTACACTGCTTTGGGCTTTAAGGCATATCCCAACAAATTTAAAAGAAAACTTTTCATGTCACAAAACCAAGCAAACAAAACTGTTCTGCCAAATACAAAGCCTGAGTGTTTTCCAACCTTGTGACATAATTTAATCAGATATATATATATCAGATATATCCAATAGAGTAGAAACATTTCTACAATTTGTAGAAAATGGACTTTGATATGTCTCTTCTACAGTTCAAATACCTACAGCACTGGAAATAAAAGTCAATTTTGATTAGGTGTTTTAAATTTATATCATGCTCTTCAGATGTCGATGAAGCTTTTGAAGTATATATCTGATTCAGAGGATGACCAGGCAAATTCATTTTTTTTTATGAAATTTTCACTGGAAAGTTTTACTAAAAAATGTTCTGAATCTGGTTTCAAATTGGGACATATTGAAGAACAAGGCATCAGATTTTATAAAAGATGAAAATAAATATCTGGCTAAGTATGTTTTTTATGTTGCTCTGTTGTTGCTTTCTGTTGCTGACTAGGAGTAAGACTAATGTAAGGTTACGGTTTAGAATTATCTCCCCAAATTGCTTTTTATGCCCCAACAAATTTAAATTAAACAAGTATGGTGATAAATTTAGTTGCTCAATGCTGTAGGAAGAATAACAATATTGTATAAAATTTGATGATCTGTTATCGTTTAATATTAAAAATGGACTCTTGATGTGTCTATTCCTTCCTGCCTACAAAATGTACATCTGATTACATGAGCAGCATTCTCAGTATTAACTTCAGTGAAAATGTTATTTTCCAGTTTCTTTCATGAGGATCCCTCAATATGCATAATAAATTTTTTTTTGAACCGGTCCATTTTTCAACTGACCACCTAAAACATGGTAAAATATGAAATTTCATCTTCAAATTGGTTCACTTTTTTACAGAGAAACAAAAATTTCAACACTTCATTTAACAATTTTTTTTTTTTACATAGCCACTTCTTAGAGTGGATCGCCCTGTCCAAGGCCGTGTAACAGCGGCCACTTATAGATGGACAGGGTTTACAATTACTGAAAAGATATGATCTTTTCCTGTTCGGCTCAGCCTACGCAAGTTATTACAGCCTGGATTGAGTGGTGGGCATGGATATAAGCGAGCCGGACTCACGCCCCCCCCCCCCCCCCCCGGACTCGAACCCTGAGATCTTTAAACCTGCGAAGCCACAGTTTTAACCACTAGGCCATCGCGCCCACAAATTTTTGCTTTTTACTTTTGAAAATAAGCATTTTCCCTTTTTTCGATGCTGATCACTCAATCTTCTAACTGCTGCACGATATATGGATAAGGATTGGATTTTGTTTCTTTCTGCAAGAGAGGAAAGTAGACGGAGAGAGGGAAGCCATGAAATCGGCTTAACCATATGGCGAACCTTGACCTCTCGTGAAGATACAAAGCCTGAGTGTTTTGCAAAAACCATAAAAAAACATGATAAAGAATAAATATATGCTCTGTTTTTACCAATAGAAATTTTAATATGCTGGTTCAAATACAAAAACGGCAAAATTTTTCCATTGCTGATAATTCACCTCAATATGCTACCTACGTTAAGAATTGTATTTCTCCTGATTCTAATAATTTAGTTAAACCCACCCACAATTGTGCACTGTTTTATGTTTTGCAGCCTGGCAAGAGAAGATTCTTTGGCCGTTCAAATTTCTTCTGCAGCCTGAATAAGAAGGATAGCATAGATATTATTCAAACCATCTGTGACATTGCTGTAAAAGAAGATCAGGTTAAACATAAAAAGCAGACATGCTTTATTGATTCTCTTATTTGTGTCACCATTATTTTATCGATTTTATAATGTTTATTTCATTTCTTCTACGTTTGTAAGGTTTATGTTGTTTAGCACTTTTCTATAACTTAACTCAAGTAACTTCCGTCCATTTCTTGATTTGTACATTTTTCGGCACGTAATATCTCCTAATATACTGGATCCTAGATGTATTGAAATTTTAAGAAAACGAGTTTGACTGTAGAGTTTAAAATCCTATATTTTTGGTGACTGGCATTTTTTTTATTTTATTAGAAATGTATTTGATGTATGATGTTGCATTTAGTGAAATATTATAGACCTTGCATATACATAGTACAGAAATTTTCTCTGCATCTTTCATGAGGTAAAAAAAAAGTTAATAGCTTTGCAAATATGACATCAATTTAGTATGCCATAACATGTTTATTTTCACCATTTTCTTATCCACTTAACATAAATATAATGTGTTTTCCTATGGTTCTATGACATCAAATTGCTAAAATAAAAGTAGTTTCCCACCCTTTGGATAACAAATATAACACACTGTTGACCTGTTGACTATGCACTGTTGATCATCAAAGACTTTTGGACATTGCTAAATTTTTATTCTCAAATCTTTTTATTTTTCAGGAGCAAAGGAGGACAAGCACGTTCTGATTATGTGGAAGTTTTTTCCTTGGGAAGGCTGTTTTTTTGTTTTTCAAATGAGCAAAGATTCAGTGGACTCATCACTTTTCTACTTAAAGATTAGAGAAATTTTTAACCCCTGTATATCTCGTCATCTTTAAAATTTATATACAAATAATTTTCAATTATCGTTGAATTTTGAACTCTTGATTGTATTGGGCAATGTTTACCTAAGCTTTGTTGTTGGGTATTTGCCAGCCTTGCACTCGGGTGCTATCTCAAAGTTAATCTGAAGTTTTATTTTTGCTGGTTAGCTAAATCAGCAAATCTTCGGGAATTTGCTTTGAGCATTTATTAAAATTCTCTCAGAACAAGGAGAGCAATGAGTGGTATCTGCCATTGATAATTGCAAGGACATTTTTTATCAATTTTTTTGCTTTTTTGAACTGTTCTTTTTTTGTTAGATTTTTTAAGTAGTTTAGGAAATAAAGATCTGTAATATTTTTTTATGCATAAAATGTATCATTTTCCTTAATTTTATTTTTCAGAAAAAGAAAGATGGAAAATTATCTCAATGATAAAAAGCAACAAACAATCTGTGCTGAAAAAAGAACTGCTGAAGTGTTTGCAAAAAAGCCGATATCTGAAGCAGCTGAAGGTGGGTTTGTCGAGGAGAACCTAAACATTTTTTGATTTCATGAATAAGTGTGTTGGTTGCGTTTTATCAGCTTGTGTGTTTACTGTTCCTTAGAACTTGAATACTGCGATAGCCAAATATAATTTAAACCAATTGGAACCGATTTTTTTGTGTGGGGTAAGGGATATGGGGGGGGGTTGAAAGAAAACTGTTATTTTCCAATATTGGTGATTTTGATTGGAGCACTGTGCGGTTCGAAAGTTTTAGCGTGTTTTTATGAAATATATCTCGAATTCTATACAGCTAATAGGCCCCGACAACATTCAAGGAATTATTTAAGTCACTTAAGTTACTTATCAATAGATATATATACTCAATATATATCCAATAGAGTATAAACATTTCTACAATTTGTAGAAAATGGACTTTGATATGTCTCTTCTACAGTTCAAAAACCTACAGCACTGGAAAATTTAATAGTCAATTTTGATTAGGTGTTTTAAAATTTATCATGCTCTTCAGATGCCGATGAAGCCTTTTGAAGTATTACCTGATTCAGAGGATGAACCAGGCTAATTCATTTTTTTGATGAAATTTCTCACTGAAAGGTTTCTAAAAATGTTCTCGATCTGGTTTCAAATTGGGACAATATATGAAGAAATAAGGCATCAGATTTTATAAAAGATGAAAAAAAAATATCGTGGCTAAGTATGGTTTTTTTTATGTTGCTCTGTGTGTTGCTTTCCTGTTGCTGGACTGGGAGTAAGACTAATGTAAGGTTTACGGTTTAGGAATTATCCTCCCCAAATCGCTTTTTTATGCCCCAACAATTTAAAATTAAACAATATGGTGATATAATTTAGTGTGCTCAATGCTGTAGGAAGAATTAACAATATTGTATAAAATTGATGATCTGTTATCGTTTACATATTAAAAAATGGACTCTTGTGATGCGTCGATTCCCTTCCCTGCCTACAAAATGTACATCTGACTTACAAGAGCAGCATTCTCAGTAATAACTTTCAGTGAAATGTAATTCTCCAGTTTCTTTCATGAGGATCCCTCAATATGCTATAATAAATTTTTTTTGAACCGTTCATTTTTCTAACTGACCACCTGAAAACATGGTAAATATACTCGAAACATTTCATCTTCGAATTGGTTTTCACTTTTTTACAGAGAAAACAAAAATTTCCAACACTTCATTTAACAATTTTTTTTTGTTACATAGCCACTTCTTAGAGTGGATCGCCCTGTACCAAGTGCCGTGTAACAGCGGCCACTTTATAGACGGATAGGGGTTTACAATTACTGGAAAGATATGATCTTTTCCTGTTCCGCTCAGCCTACGCAGTTTCGTACACCTCTGGATTGAGTGGTGCTGCCAATGGATAAGCGAGTAGCGGGAACCATCACCAAGACTCGAACCTGAGATTCTTTAACCTGCAAGCCACATGTTTAACCACTAGGCCATCGCGGCCACACAAATTTTTCGTGTTTTTTTACTTTGGAAAATAACATTTACCCTTTTTTTTTCGATCTGATCACTCAATCTTCCTACTGCTGCACGATATATATTTGGATAGGATTGGATTTTGTTTCTTTCCTGCAAGAGAGGAAAGTAGACGCGAGAGGGAAGACAATGAAATCGGCTTTAACCATATGGCGAACCTTGACCTCTCGTGAAGATACAAAGCCTGAGTGATTTCTGCTGGAGCAAAAACCATAAAAAAACAATTGATTAAAGAATAATGTATGCTCTGTTTTTTTGGTGGCAACTTTGGTAAACCAATAGAAATTTTAAGGATGCTGGTTTTAGTGAATACAAAACGGCAAAGATTTTTTTCCATTGCTGATAATTCACCTCAATATGACTACCTATGTTTAGAATGTATTTGTTCTCCTGATTCTAATAGATTGTTGTTAAACCCACCCACAATTGTGCACTGTTTTTATGATTTGCACCTGGCAAGTGACGATTCTCTTTTGGTCTTTTTTTTTTTTTTGTTCAATTTCTTTCTGTCAGACTGAAAAAGAAGGAATATAGCATAGACCTATAATTCAATTACTAGCTGAGACATTGTTTAAACCGAAGATCAGAGTTGGAAACTTAAATGCCAGACATGTTTAATGTTGATTGGTTGCCTTCATTTGACAGTGTAACCGAATTCAATAAATCTGATTTTATTATGCTTTAATCATTTCTCCGTTTGTCAGGTTTATGGGTTAAGCACCTTTTCATAGGGCATACTATACTCAAGTAAACCCTCCTATTGAATGGCGGGTGAAATTTTAAGAAAATGAGTTTTCTGATCTGTATGTGTTCGGAAAATCCTATATATTTTGGTGACTTGACATTTTTTTTTATTCTATTAGACAATCAATTTATAGGAGTGGATTATTAGTAAAGATGTACTTGATTGTTGCAGTTAGTGATGAATATTTGGTTAGGACCATCATATAGTACAGAAATTTTTATGCAGCGTTCATGGGTAACTTAAAGTGTATGAGCTTTTGGCAAATATGACATCAATTTAGTAGTGCTCTGACATGTTTTAATTTATCGCCAGTATTTTTTATCCACTTCAACATAAATTATATTGTTTTTAACTATGAATCTATGGACATCAAATTGGTAATATTATAATTCAAAGTAGTTCCCTCCCTTTTGGAAACAAATATTACACAATGACTGACCACTGTTAACTATTGCACTGTTAATCATCTATTACTTCTTGGACATTGAATATAAATTTTATTTCTCAAATTTTGTTATTTATTATCAGCAAAGGAGTGCATGGTTATTCTATTTTAGAAGTTTTTTTGAGGGGGAAAGTCTGTTTTTCCATATTGAGCAATAAGAATTTCAGCTGGGGACTCATCACTTTCTTAAAGATTATAAGAAGTTATAAACCGCCCTATATTCTGTTCATATTTTAAAAATTTATAATACAATTATAATTTTCATTTATCGTTCGACTGTTTGAATTTGATTGTATTGTGCAATGTCACCTAAGCTTTGTTGTTGAGGTATTTCGCCAGCCTTGCATCGGTTTTTTTTTTGGTGCTATCTCAATTTAATCTGAGTTTATTTTTTTTGTGGTTAGCTACCAACATTCAGCTAAGCTTCACATTTCCTTCGGGGATTTCTGCTTTGAGCATTTATTTAAATTCTCTCGAAACAACAGGAGTGCAATGAGTGGTATCTGCCATTGATAATTGCAAGGACATTTTTATCAATTTTCTGCTTTTTTGAACTGTTCTTTTTGTTAGATTTTTTAAGTAGTTTAGGAAATAAAGATCTGTAATATTTTTTTATGCATAAAATGTATCATTTTCTTAATTTTATTTTCAGAAAAAGAAAATGAAATTATCTCAATGATAAAAAGCAACAAACAATCTGCTGAAAAAGAACTGTTAAAGTGTTTGCAAGAAAAGCCGATATCTGAAGCAGCTGAAGGTGGGTTGTCGAGGAGACCTAACATTTTTTGATTTCATGATAAGTATGTTGGTGCGTTTTTTCAGCTTGTGTGTTTGACTGTTCTTAGAACTTGAATACTGCGATAGCCAAAAATAATTTAACCAATTGGAACCAATTTTTTGTTGGCGGTAAAGGATATGGGGGGGGGGGGGTGAAAGAAAACTGTTATTTTCAATATTGGTGATTGGAGCACTGTGCGGTTCGAAGTTTTAGCGTGTTTTTATGGAATTATATCTCGAATTCTATACAGCTAATTGGCCCGACATTCAAGGAATTATTTAAGTCACTTAAGTCACTTATCAGATATATATATATCAGATATATCCAATAGAGTAGAAACATTTCTACAATTTGTAGAAAATGGACTTTGATATGTCTCTTCTACAGTTCAAAAACCTACAGCACTGGAAATAAAAGTCAATTTTAGGGGTTTTAAATTTATCATGCTCTTCAGATGCCGATGAAGCTTTTGAAGTATATCCTGATTCAGAGGATGACAAGGCAAATTCATTTTTTTATGAAATTTTCACTGGAAAGGTTTCTAAAAATGTTCTCGATCTGGTTTCAAATTGGGACATATTGAAGAACAAGCATCAGATTTTATAAAAGATGAAAATAAATATCTGGCTAAGTATGTTTTTTATGTTGCTCTGTTGGTAATTTCTGTTGCTGACTAGGAGTAAGACTAATGTAAGGTTACGGTTTAGAATTATCTCCCCAAATCGCTTTTTTATGCCCCAAAATTTAAATTAAACAAGTATGGTGATAAATTTAGTTGCTCAATGCTGTAGGAAGAATAACAATATTGTATAAAATTGATGATCTGTTATCGTTTAATATTAAAAATGGACTCTTGATGTGTCTATTCCCTTCTCTGCCTACAAAATGTACATCTGATTACATGAGCAGCATTCTCAGTATTAACTTCAGTGAAATATTATTCTCCAGTTTCTTTCATGAGGATCCCTCAATATGCATAATAAATTTTTTTGAACCGGTCATTTTTCAGCTGACCACCTAAAACATGGTAAAATATGAAATTTCATCTTCGAATTGGTTCACTTTTTTACAGAGAAACAGAAATTCAACACTTCATTTAACAATTTTTTTTTTCATAGCCACTTCTTAGAGTGGATCGCCCTGTCAAGGGCCATGTAACAGCGGCCACTTATAGACGGACGGGTTACAATTACTGAAAAGATATGATCTTTTCTGCTCGGCTCAGCCTACCAGTTATTACACCCTGGGTTGAGTGGTGGGCATGGATAAGCGAGCCGGACTCACCGGGACTCGAACCTGAGATCTTTAACCTGCGAAGCCACATGTTTAACCACTAGGCCATCGCGCCCACAAATTTTTGTTTTTTACTTTTGAAAATAAGCATTTACCCTTTTTTTCGATGCTGATCACTCAATCTTCTACTGCTGCACGATATATGGATAGGATTGGATTTTGTTTCTTTCTGCAAGAGAGGAAAGTAGACGGGAGAGGGAAGCCATGAAATCGGCTTAACGTTTATGGCGAACCTAGACCTCTCGTGAAGATACAAAGCCTGAGTGTTTCTGCAAAAACCAGTAAAAAACATGATAAAGAATAAAATATGCTCTGTTTTACCAATAGAAATTTTAATATGCTGGTTCAAATACAAAACGGCAAAATTTTTCCATTGCTGATAATTCACCTCAATATGCTACCTATGTTAAGAATGTATTTTTCCTGATTCTAATAATTTAGTTAAACCCACCCACAATTATGCACTGTTTTATGTTTGCAGCCTGGCAAGAGAAGATTCTTGGCCGTTCAATTTCTTCTGCAGCCTGAAAAAGAAGGATAGCATAGATATTATTCAAACTATCTGTGACATTGTAAAAGAAGATCAGGTTAAACATAAAAGCAGACATGCTTTATTGATTCTCTTATTTGTGTCACCATTATTAATCGATTTTATAATGTTTATCCATTTCTCTGTTTGTAAGGCTTATGTTGTTAGCACTTTTCTATAACTTAACTCAATAGCTTCCATCCATTTCTTGGTTTGTACATTTTTCGGCACGTAATATCTCCTAATATACTGGATTCTAGATGTATTGAAATTTTAAGAAAACGAGTTTGACTGTAGTGTTTAAAATCCTATATTTTTGGGGACTGGCATTTTTTTTATTCTATTAAGAAATGCAATCTAGAAATGTATGCCTTGATGTTATGATGTTGATTTAGTGAAAATTATTAATAGACCATGACATATACATAGCTAACAGAAAATTCTTTCTGCATCCTTGTCCATGAGGTTAAAAGTTTTAAATAAGCTTTGCCAAATAATGGAAACCCCCAAATCAAAATTTTAAGTATGCACTCCCCTGGGACATGTTTATTTTCTAGCCATTTTTCCTTATACCACTTAACCATAAATATAATTGTTTTTTTTTTCCCCATATGGAAAAATTTCTATGACATCAAATTGGTAAACTAAAGTAGTTACCACTTTGGAAAAACAACATATAACACACTGTTATGGACCGTTGACTAACACTGTTAATCGATCAGACTTTTGGACATTGCTAAATTTTATTCTCAAAATCTTTTATTTTCAGCGAGCAAAGCATAGCGAGAGCATTTCTGATTATGTGGAAGTTTTCTTGAAAAAGCTGTTTTACGATATGAGCAAAGATTCAGTGGATCTCCTATCACTTTCTTATAAGATTTAGAGAGTTTTTAAACCCCTGGTATATCTGTCATCTTTAAAATTTATATACAAATAATTTTCAATTATCGTTGAAGTTTGAACTCTTGATTGTATTGGGCAATGTCACCTAAGCTTTTTGTTGGGTATTTGACAGCCTTGCACTCGGGTGCTATCTCAAAGTTAATCTGAAGTTTATTTTTGCTGGTTAGCTAAATCAGCAAATCTTCGGGAATTTGCTTTGAGCATTTATTAAAATTCTCTCAGAACAAGGAGAGCAATGAGTGGTATCTGCCATTGATAATTGCAAGGACATTCTTATCAATTTTTTGCTTTTTGAACTGTTCTTTTTTGTTAGATTTTTTAAGTAGTTTAGGAAATAAAGATCTGTAATCTTTTTTTTATGCATAAAATGTATCATTTTCTTAATTTTATTTTCAGAAAAAGAAAAATGAAATTATCTCAATGATAAAAGCAACAAACAATCTGCTGAAAAGAAATTGTTGAAGTGTTTGCAAGAAAAGCCGATATCTGAAGCAGCTGAAGGTGGGTTGTCGAGGAGACCTAACATTTTTTGATTTCATGATAGTGTGTTGGGTGCGTTTTATCAGCTTGTGTGTTTGACTGTTCCTTAGAACTTGAATACTGCGATAGCCAAAAATAATTTAACCAATTGGAACGATTTTTTTGTGGCGGTAAGGGATATGGGGGGGGGGTGAAAGAAAACTGTTATTTTCAATATTGGTGATTGGAGCACTGTGCGTTCGAAGTTTTAGCGTGTTTTTATGAAATATATCTCGAATTCTATACAGCTAATTGGCCCGACATTCAAGGAATTATTTAAGTCACTTATCATATATATATATAAGATATATCCAATAGAGTAGAAAACATTTCTACAATTTGTAGAAAATGGACTTTGATATGTCTCTTCTACAGTTCAAAAACCTACAGCACTGGAAATAAAAGTCAATTTTGATTAGGTGTTTTAAATTTATCATGCTCTTCAGATGCCGATGAAGCTTTTGAAGTATATCCTGATTCAGAGGATGACCAGGCAAATTCATTTTTTTATGAAATTCTCACTGGAAAGGTTTCTAAAATGTTCTCGATCTGGTTTCAAATTGGGACATATGGAAGAACAAGGCATCAGATTTTATAAAAGATAAAAATAAATATCTGGCTAAGTATGTTTTTTATGTTGCTCTGTTGTTGCTTTCTGTTGCTGACTGGGAGTAAGACTAATGTAAGGTTACGGTTTAGAATTATCTCCCCAAATCGCTTTTTTATGCCCCAACAATTAAATTAAACAATTATGGGGATAAATTTAGTTGCTCAATGCTGTAGGAAGAATAACAATATTGTATAAAATTGATGATCTGTTATCGTTTAATATTAAAAATGGACTCTTGATGCGTCTATTCCCTTCCCTGCCTACAAAATGTACATCTGATTACATGAGCAGCATTCTCAGTAATAACTTCAGTGAAATGTTATTCTCCAGTTTCTTTCATGAGGATCCCTCAATATGCATAATAAATTTTTTTGAACCGGTCATTTTTCAACTGACCACCTAAAACATGGTAAAATATGAAATTTCATCTTCGAATTGGTTCACTTTTTTACAGAGAAACAAAAATTTCAACACTTCATTTAACAATTTTTTTTTTACATAGCCACTTCTTAGAGTGGATCGCCCTGTCAAGGGCGTGTAACAGCGGCCACTTATAGACGGATAGGGTTACAATTACTGGAAAGATATGATCTTTTCCTGGTTCGGCTCAGCCTACGCAAGTTATTACACCCTGGATTGAGTGGTGGGCATGGATAAGCGAGCCGGACTCACCGAGACTCGAACCTGAGATCTTTAACCTGTGAAGCCACATGTTTAACCACTAGGCCATCGCGCCCACAAATTTTTGTTTTTTACTTTTGAAAATAAGCATTTACCCTTTTTTCGATGCTGATCACTCAATCTTCTACTGCTGCACGATATATGGATAGGATTGGATTTTGTTTCTTTCTGCAAGAGAGGAAAGTAGACGCGGAGGGGAAGCCATGAAATCGGCTTAACCATATGGCGAACCTTGACCTCTCGTGAAGATACAAAGCCTGAGTGTTTCTGCAAAAACCAGTAAAAAACATGATAAAGAATAATATATGCTCTGTTTTACCAATAGAAATATTAATATGCTGGTTCAAATACAAAACGGCAAGATTTTTCCATTGCTGATAATTCACCTCAATATGCTACCTATGTTAAGAATGTATTTCTCCTGATTCTAATAATTTAGTTAAACCCACCCACAATTGTGCACTGTTTTATGTTTGCAGCCTGGCAAGTGAAGATTCTTGGCCGTTCAATTTCTTCTGCAGCCTGAAAAAGAAGGATAGCATAGATATTATTCAAACTATCTGTGACATTGTAAAAGAAGATCAGGTTAAACATAAAAGCAGACATGCTTTATTGATTCTCTTATTTGTGTCACCATTATTTATCGATTTTATAATGTTTATTCATTTCTCCGTTTGTAAGGTTTATGTTGTTAGCACTTTTCTATAACTTAACTCAATAACTTCCGTCCATTTCTTGGTTTGTACATTTTTCGGCACGTAATATCTCCTAATATACTGGATCCTAGATGTATTGAAATTTTAAGAAAACGAGTTTGACTGTAGTGTTTAAAATCCTATATTTTTGTGACTGGCATTTTTTTTTCTATTAGAAATGCAATCTAGAAATGTATTTGATGTATGATGTTGCATTTAGTGAAATATTATAGACCATGCATATACATAGTACAGAAATTTTCTGCATCTTTCATGAGGTAAAAGTTAATAGCTTTGCAAATATGACATCAATTTAGTATGCTCTGACATGTTTATTTTCGCCATTTTTCTTATCCACTTAACATAAATATAATTGTTTTTCCTATGAATCTATGACATCAAATTGGTAAAATAAAAGTAGTTCCCACCCTTTGGAAACAAATATAACACACTGTTGACCTGTTGACTATGCACTGTTGATCATCAAAGACTTTTGGACATTGCTAAATTTTATTCTCAAATCTTTTATTTTCAGGAGCAAAATGAGCATTTCTGATTATGTAGAAGTTTTTCTTGGGAAGGCTGTTTTTCCAAATGAGCAAAGATTCAGTGGACTCATCACTTTCTTAAAGATTAGAGAAGTTTTAACCCCTGGTATATCTGTCATCTTAAAAATTATATACAAATAATTTTCAATTATCGTTGAAGTTTGAACTCTTGATTGTATTGGGCAATGTTACCTAAGCTTTTTGTTGGATATTTGCCAGCCTTGCACTCGGGTGCTATCTCAAAGTTAATCTGAAGTTTATTTTTGCTGGTTAGCTAAATCAGCAAATCTTCGGAATTTGCTTTGAGCATTTATTAAAATTCTCTCAGAACAAGGAGAGCAATGAGTGGTATCTGCCATTGATAATTGCAAGGACATTTTTATCATTTTCTGCTTTTTTGAACTGTTCTTTTTTGTTAGATTTTTTAAGTAGTTTAGGAAATAAAGATCTGTAAATTTTTTTTATGCATAAAATGTATCAATTTCTTAATTTTATTTTCAGAAAAAGAAAATGAAATTATCTCAATGATAAAAAGCAACAAACAATCTGCTGAAAAAGAACTGTTGAAGTGTTTGCAAGAAAAGCCGATATCTGAAGCAGCTGAAGGTGGGTTGTCGAGGAGACCTAACATTTTTTGATTTCATGATAAGTATGTTGGTGCGTTTTTTCAGCTTGTGTGTTTTGACTGTTCTTAGAACTTGAATACTGCGATAGCCAAAAATAATTTAACCAATTGGAACCAATTTTTTTTGGCGGTAAGGGATATGGTGGGGGGGGGGGGGGGGTGAAAGAAAACTGTTATTTTCAATATTGGTGATTGGAGCACTGTGCGGTTCGAAGTTTTAGCGTGTTTTTATGAAATATATCTCGAATTCTATACAGCTAATTGGCCCGACATTCAAGGAATTATTTAAGTCACTTAAGTCACTTATCAGA
>OZ023143.1:17330444-17385469 GCA_963675895.2 Styela plicata | reverse complement strand
AATTGTGTATTGATTTTATCCGAACAAAGAAGTGGTAGATGTTTTTATCATCGTCCAGGGTGGATACTACTCACTGCACTTTACAATAGTTCAGTACCGTTGGGAAAGATTTCTGCTTAGGGTTCAATTACTGATACTATAATTTGGCTCTACTTTGGATCTCTCTTGGCACTGCTTTCGACCTTGGGAAGAGCAAAGTTTCTTGAGAAAATATAGGTTGGGCACATTGTAAATGGGAGATATAGACTTCAAGAATAAGATAATTTTCGACAAACAATATCAGTGATATTAACAATTTTGAGCAGACTCATAATATTAACTGTAACAAAGGTACAGTAAATTTACTGGTCATTTGCTGTAATTGTATATTTCCAAAGTTAAAAACCGCCATGTTGATGGGATTTATGCCAAGTATAGACTGTTGATGGACCGCACCTTGTCGGTGCGTTCCATCAACAGCATATAATTGGCCAAAGAGTAGATTTTATATATTTTTCAATATCGCTAGGTAAAATTACAGTCAAGAGCATTGATTTTAATGCATTTTTATTTCAGTAGGACAACAACTAGAGCTAATGATTCAACGTATAAGTACCGTGATTATATAACATACTTAGTTCACCGAGAATATTTTTAAAATGCTTCCACTTAGTTCAACTGATCTCTGATTGACTTGTTCCAACGTTTACCGGGTTTTTTATTTGAAGTTTTATCCGGTAAATTTACAAGATAAAATAGGTTAATTATCTATTTTTAACTAGGTATCTTGTTCAAGAAGCTGGTGTGAAAAAACTAGGGGAACCATTTCCCATTAGGACAGAACTTCCAAAAAAGACTATTCGGAGGTTCTAACCTTCCATCTAGGACTAGGCAATTCGATTCGGAGATTCGCATCGATTCGAAGCACAATTTACTTTAATCAACAGGAAATCGTTCATAGGAACAAAGACTTGCCAAACGAACTTGAAGTTTCTTTTCTAGCGGAATCATATTATCGATTTTGGTTAAATTTGACCTAAATCGATTATATTTTCTTGTTAAAATATGAAAATTGTTGCTCTTAAACATGGAATGTGAATTGAAAGTAAACAATAAACTATAATTTTTTTTATTTTCACAATGGAAACAATTTGCAATACTAGAAAAGGAAAAGTTGTAATTCACATGAAATTAGTGATTCGATCCAATTCGAAAAAAATATTCGAATTCGATTTGAATTCTAAATGATTCGGTTTTGCCCAGCCCTACTCCCATTCATTAAAAGGCCTTGAATGTCATTACCTAGTTTTGAAAGTGAAACAAGGTTGCGAAATAGTATTTTGTCTACACTATAACAAAAGTACAGTAAATTAACTGGTAATTTGCAGTAATTGAATATTTCCAAAGTTAAAAAACGACATGTTGATGGGAATTATGCCAGTTATGGGTGTTGATGGACCGCTCCCTTGTGGTGCGTTCTATCAACACCCTATATTTGGTCAAAAAGTAAATTTTGAATTTTTTTCAATCCCGCCAGATAAAATTACTGTAAAAGACCAGTGATTTTGTTGCATTTTTGTTACAGTGTAGTTTTGTGGTAAACCCGCTTTACGCTAAAAATCAAGGTCGGCATCACCAGATATAACCCTAACTTAATCTCAATAAATATAAGCCCTCCTAGCCAGGATCACAATCGACGAACACAAACCTGTATCGAGCGCCTAAGGCGACATATCTCCGGGTTTGATAGTAATATTTGAGGTTGGTTCATTTACCGCAGTTTAGCGATACAAGTTTTAGAGTGTTACCTAGAACTAGGTCTAAGCCTAAACATAAAGTAAACGGAGGTTCATAGAGGTATTTGGTAGAAACGTGAAACAGGAATAGCCGGTTTATATTTGAGATTTAATAGGCATCATTAATATTGGCCTTATCCCATAGATACATACATTTTTAACCGAGTAGAAACAATTTCTGAAAGGTCACAAAGTCACGGAAAATTTGTAGTCAGGTCCGTTGTCCGTGATCAAGGTCCTCCACCAGTAGCCAAGTATAGACGGACAGGGTTAGAATTGCTGGGACGATATTATCTTTACCTGTTGGGCTTGAACTACCTAAGTTATTACATTCTGGGTTGAGTGGTGGGCATGGATATTCAAACCGTAATGCCAACATGTTTAACCACCAGGCCATGGAGCCCTGGGTTCCACGATGAGTTTCACTTCACCAAGAATAGCGTTACTCAACTTCTAGGGGAGATATACACAATCGGAAAAAATTGGTAAAACATCTTTTGTTAAGTATGAGTCACTGATGGATCGCGGCGTTGAGGCACGGTTCATTTGTGGAGCATGCTTGGCAAAATAAAATTTCTGATTGCGTACTAACGTAGCGTGCAAAAATATATGTTTGAAGAATAAACGCACAGAAGACGCAGAGCTCGAGCAAATAGCACTTACAAATAGAGCTGGGCAAAACCGGATCATTTGGTATTCAAATCTTATTCGAATCGGATCGAACAACTAATTCCATGTAAATAACAAATATCCCATTTTTACTATTATATCTTGTTTCCATCATGGTTATAAAGAAATTAATAGTTTGTAGTGTTTTTTCAATTGTCCAAGAGCGACAATTTTCATATTTTAACGCGAAAATGCTATCAATTTTGATCAAATCTGACCAAAATTGATAGCATTGTGTCGTTAAAATTGAAAATTCTAGTTTATTTAGCAAATTTTTGTTCCTATGAATGATTTATAATTGATTCGAATGAATTGTGCTTCGAATCGATTCGAATCACTGGATCGAATTGCTCAGCCCTACCTACAAACATGTTCACGTTCACGTTTATATTTTTTTCATATTAAGAAAGAAAGTATCACACTCATATATAAAATGTCTCATTGAATAAATAAGCTTTATTGCTTGATTAAAATCAGCGAGACTTGAAACAAACGAAAGTAACACAGGTGAGGGGAGATAGGGAAACGATCTACGACCGATCTAGTGTTTGGAAAAAAATTTTACACGGGGTTTCATTCGCACGATCTGTTTTCTTTTTGACAATAAGCAAGATTTATCTGAATTTTTCAACTTTTGATTCGAATACGTTTCCCATCTGTGTTTATGAATTTCATACCATATTATGGTAAGTATTAATTGATAAGTATTAAAAGACATATGTATCTAAGACAGTCAGCATCAGCTGTCCGCGCATCCATGAGTCCGGGAGCCTGTCATAAATCCATGATGACCTCTCGACTCGGCTAATATTGAAAGTTAGAGTCTTTCCAATAGCACCATAATCCTGTGAGTGATTGTAAAATTGATGAAAGTTAATGAGCTTGATTGAACGAGCGCATTGATGAAAGTTTCAAAACGAAAGTTCGTTCTACGTCATGGTGGAAGTAGATCTTTTGCCCTCTAAGTTCAAAACTTTCAAACGTAACTAAACCTTCATGGTAAAATGCAGTAAACATCTTCCCTGGGTGATGACGACACGCATAAAAATACGTTAGGACTATTCTCAAATCCATCCATACATACACAGTATTGTATTTCTTTAACAGTTCTCGAATTTTGGACACTGAGAAGTAATCAATACTGACTTGCATAATCTACAAATATATTATTGTTATTAAGAACTATATTAAATGTTATGGCTTCAATCAATTTGATCAAAACTACAACCCGTTCAACACAGAGCGGAGTAAAAGTTGAATCGATCAAAAATCTTCAGATAATGTTCCTGATATGTGTTGGAGTTATTACTATTTTTATAACAACGGGATTACGTAGCGGGAACACTAGATTAAAATCACCAATATATACAGGTAATTTTTTGTTTTCCTTCTCTTCCTTCTTTTTAATCTTTCAATTATATTTCTCTTCCTGTTTTCACCCCTTTTCATTAAAATCCAATTCGAGAAAAGCCGAAAGCAGCGCCTAAAAGGATCAAACTAAAGGGCAACTAAAAACAATTGGATGCTAAATATGTAAAACTGGAACTCAACTCCGAGCGGAAATCATCCGAAACAGATCTGAACTGCTATAGTAAAGTGCATTGAATGGTATCTGCTTTGGGCCACCAACCCATTAATTTATTCTAATCGTTTCTTATGACACACCAGAAATACGTTAGAACTATTCTTAATCCCAGGCCTACCAGACTTCCACTTCATGTTTTGAACTCTTTTTTCTAACATAGAAAAAAATCCTCAGTTATTCCAGAAGCAGGAAAAGAAAACTCCCATAGAAAATCAAACTTTGAACCTGATCACGGAAAGACAGAAAATGAGAGGAAACGAGATGAAATATTTCTTGAATATGCAAAATCAATCAAAACATTGGAACAACTGGGAATTCTTGTAAGTAGCCTATAAGATTGCTTCTTCAAGTTCCAGTTTGTAACAGTAGAAATTGAATACCCAATTGGGGGTAACTGGACCCACCTAACATTGTAAATGGCAGGGACAGACCCCTACAAGCTTTTGGTATTTCAACAGGAATATTATCAAAATAAGAAAACTTTTCGCGCTGTGCATCACCTTGTCGTTTTTTGTCGCAAAATAAATTATTTTACAAAAAAAAAATGTCAAAAAGTTTGTTCCTCGTCTTCGGTGCGTGAGTTTTATTACAATAAACTTAATTTTAATACCACCAAAAATTTGACACCTTCCACTCCCACTAAGTCCGAGCTTCAATTGACTCAAAATGATGTTGAGCTGTGAAACAGCATCTGGAAGAAAAGAAAAAAATGGCAAAAAATGTGTTTGGTTCGATGTGATTCGATATTCGATTTCAAATTATGTTATTCGACATTCGATTCGAAATGATGTGATTCGATACTCGATTCGAAATAGTGAGATTCGATATTCTTTTTAAAAATTAGGGATTCTGAATCGTTATATTTTTTCGTTTTTACAGAATAGGACGAGTCGTCTTCCCGATGTAATCTGTGCTGGAGTGGAAAAGTGCGGGACTGGAGCGTTAGGCAGTTTTCTTTCTAGTCATCCAATGGTCAAGTATAAAGTGAAGGAACCTCATTTCTTTGGTACAAACAAATATGAGTTGGGATTGGAATATTACAAGTATGTATTTTTGTTTTATATTTATTTTTTTTGGGTGCGATGGCCTAGTAGTTATCACGTGGGCTTCTTGAATCCTGGCCTCAACGGCATGTTAATCTCTCCCCACCTTTCAATCCGAGGTGCAATAACTTGCGTAGGCTCTGCAAAACCATATATCGTTTAAACAATTCTTACCCTGTCCGTCTAAAGGTGGCTGCCGGTACAGGACTAGGTCACGCTCACCCAATGCAAGTAGTGGCTATGAAGGGAAATGTAAGGGAAAAGGTCGGTTTTTGTATTTATGCACAATTAGTGATTCGATCCGATTTGAAAAAAAAAAATCGAATCAGATTCGAATTCCTAACGAGTCGGACCACGCGGTAAATTAAAATTTTTGACTTCCCAAGAACTAATCTATCGCGATCGCTCTTACATATGTACATCAATTTTATTCTATAGGAGTTTGCTACCAAATGTCACATCATTAGAGCTGGCGTTAGAGAAAACTCCAGCGTACTTCGACAAACTCCCTGAGATACCAGAAGTTATCAAAAGAGACGTTCCGAACGCAAAGATAATAATTGTTCTGTGTGATCCAGTTATCAGAACTTATTCAGACTACGTTCACGAGGTAAGTCTTTAGCAATAGCGAGCAAAATCGAAGCATTTTGAATTTAAATATAATTGGAATATTTTTTTCAAATCAGATCGAATACCTATAATTCCATACAAACAGGAAACGCCCCTTTTTGCTAATAAAATTTATGTTCATTACGGCGGTTATCATGTTGGCACCGCAGGTCGAAGATCTCGAGTTTGAGTCCCAGCAAGTCCATCTTGTTAAATCATGGACACCACTCAAACCATGGTGTAATATCTTAGGTAGGCCCGGCCGAACCGGAAATTCACATCTTTTCATTCACACTAACTAAGTTTGTCTGACGTAACTTTTTTATTTTCTGATTAATATTAATTTATTGTGTAAATGTGCAAAAGAATTCCCTGTTTTAGAGACGCGTTGTCGTTAATATTCTTTCATTTCACATAGGTTTTATGGAAATTAATTTCATACTAACAAACATGCAAATTATATTTTAGATAATCATGGGGAACGTTGGTAAACATGACAGTTATGAATTACTGGCAACAATGCTCTTGGCTGCTTATCATCAAAATTTGAACGAACTTATTGACGATGACGAAAAACAGATCAATTATATATCTTCCCTTAGACAGAGCAAAATGATCTCTCATATTCTAACATTAGGACTGTACTACTATCATTTAGTGAGGTGAGTGTGGTAAAAAGGCGATATGTAGTTTGTGTAATAGTGACTGCTGATCAGTGACTTTTTTATTGAAATTCACTCGGAGCAAGGTCGCAAGCAGTGCTCAAAGGAACCAACTAACAGCCACTTACGACACGCGGGAAATACATTAGGACTATTTTAAAGCATGTACCTACACGAATGGTGAGGCCGGTTACGAGAGCTTTGAAGCATGCTCTAAATAAAACACCTTTTTTCAAAGATGGTTCAAAGTTTATGACAGAAGTCAAATCCACATTGTCAACGGGGACGAGTTGATCGAAAATCCAGCAAAAGTAATCAAAGAGGTAAGTGATGTACACGGAGTCAACATTATGTGATATGAATCAAACCATATTTTAAAAAATAAACTGCATTGAAATCAAATTGAAGGGATTGTTTTTTGTCCAAGAGATCAGCAATAAAGGCGTTTTAAGTTTTGCAAATATTGTGTAGCACAACGGAAAGAAAAGTTCCTAGCCCACATTCCCAACAACTTCGAGCTGATAAGTTTTGTCAAGTAGTGCTGGACAAAACCGAATCATTTGGAATTCAAATCTTTTTCGAATACTTATTTCGAATCCTATTTTGTGTATTACAACTTGTTTTGCATGGAAAATCAAAAAATTTATAGTTTACAATGTATATTTTCAATTCACACTCTGCGTCTAAGAGCAACAATTTTACCGACGATATTTTATCGATTTTGTTCAAATTTATGAGGGGCTACGACGATATTTTTTCGATTTTGATCAAATTTATGAGGGGCTACTAAAAGGAAGCAAAGAAGTAGATGGTTTAATTGTCGCCCAGAGCCGATACCGCTCACCAAGCGTTACTATAGTGGTTCAGTTCTGTTTGGGATACTTTCCACTTATAGTGCAGTGGCTGTTTCTACATTTTGTCGCAGCAAATTTCCGTTTTAACCGTTAGTCTGTGTCATTTGGGTACTAGTTCCGGTCTTGCTTTGAAGGATAAGTAAAATCAATAAACAATCATAAATTTTTATTTCACAGCTTCAAACCTTTTTGAACCTACCCGAATTCATCATTCCAGAAGATTTTACAATGCACGAGTCTGGATTTTATTGTGTTTCTTCCCCCAAAACTGTGGTTGAAGACGGCAGATTAACTGTAACAAGATCACCTCGACACTGCCTTACAGGGGGAAAAGGAAGAACGAGAAAAGGGCGGAGCGGAACACCAAGCAAACGTGCCACCAAACAATTTAGAAAATTTTATGCTCCGTTCAATGAAAAGCTTTACAAATTATTGGGAAGACGATTCAATTGGTAGTACACTGTAACAAACGAAGTAAATTGACGGTTTTATTTGATGATATTTAAAGTGTCTGGGCGCGAAGAACTAGCGGTTATCATGTTGGTATCGCATGTTGAATATCTTGAATTCGAATCTTGGCAAGTATAGCTTATTGATCCGTGACAGACACTCAACCCAGTGTGTAATATTTCATCTCACCGTTTTGTGGTTAGTTCGATACTAGATGGAATGATAAGACGCAAGAAAAATAAATTTCGCATCCAGATAAAATTGTTAATTGCATCCTGTTAAAAAAGTTCGTATCATTCATAAAGTGATAAGATTTCAATTTTGTCTTGTGGTAGATGAAAGCCAAGAATTCAGCTTAATCATATGGCGAACCACGACATCTCGTGCAGATACCAGTTCCGATCCTGAGCGAAGGTTTTTGACTTGTCATATTTCTAATTTTTCCTGTGCTTGTACCTGGTTGGTGGAAGAATTCGTAAGCGGTGCTTACGTGAACCACCGTGCGCCGGCGAGGCGTCGAGTAGAACTCTCGCATATAATCATCATAGCTCACGGGCTTTAAACTTGCCGATTTAACAGAACAAATGAGTTTAAATTGTTTCGCCTCTCATTATTCTTGTCAGAAATATCTTGATCAAACAGGTTCTGTTAAGCATGAGTCACTGATGGACCGTGCCGCCTAGGCACGGTCCATCTGTGGCTCATGCTTGGGAAAAGTCAACTTTTCATTTCATTTCTTTCTTGCAATTGTTAATTAATTTTCTTTATTCAATAGGATATTTTTCTTCCAAAGCACAGACACCTCCTTTTTTAAACTTTATAACGCAATATAATGGACGCGATATTGATCATTATTGAAATGGATCAGACCTTAGATAGATACTAGGCCGATGGACAAACATTACCAACGATTTTGTGAGACTTTCGCAAGCAACCTTCTTTTCTAGACATTTTAGTTATTTTTGCTAAAGCTGTAACCATGCTATGTTAAAAATAGGTTTTATATTATGTCGGTTCGTCTCAGGTCTTTCGTGACAACTGATAATCTTGTATGACTGTTTAAATTTACTTGCTTAATATGGTCAATACTTTTTATTTTTTTTTATTTATTGACAATTTTAGTTCATATTTCACGGTGATAATCATGTAATTTTTTTATCCATTAAGATGTTTTAATCTTAAAAATGCATTTCCTTCCCGTTTATTTTTTGTTTTGTGATGCAATATATTGAGCATCATACTGGGCAAACCTCGAAAACATATTATCACAATTAAAATATTTGTTATAAAATATTTGATTGTCTTTCAAGTCCTTTTTTGACAACTTTTTCAAGGTTTAAAATGCCTAATATAACCAATGAATTTTTCCTTACCTAATCCATTATAATTTATTTCTCGGTATTGCTGGGAGGCGATATTTGCTCTTTTCTTTTTCATCCGTGCAAAGTATTTTTTCTTTTAAAAAAGGATATGATTTCATTTTATACCGTGGGGGAGGAAAGTCGAGAATACAGCTTAATCATATGACGAACCACGACCTATCATGCAGATACGAGTTCCGAATCGGGATGTCCTATTTCGAATTTTTCCAGTGCATGGTAGGTGCCTGGTTGGTGGAGGAAACTTAAGTCGCATCGCTGCATGAGTTGCATGAGTTTTTGTTCTGGCAACTAAATCAATTCCTATAAAAAATAGGTTTTTCTTACAATTCATTTTGTTTAGTTTATTCTAATATAGTATGTGAAATATGTTTTTATTTATTGAAGTTATTTAAGTGTATTTCACGACGATGCTGAGAAAACGATTTTGCTTTTTAGAAAGTTTCAAATAATTGCCTGATTAATGTCTTTTCATTTATCAAAGCTAATTTAGTTTATTTCACGGCGACGCCGGAAAAGCAATAATTGCTAGGGTTTTTTTGAAGCACGACTACTTCCTTTATTTTAGATTTAGTGATGCAATTTAAAACCCTGTACCTGTGATCACTTATAGATGAACAGTGACGGCGTTATTTAAAAGAAATATTCGTTCCGGTTCAGCTGAGCTCACTCAGGTTATTACACCCTGAATCGAGTTGTAGTCATCTAGATTAACGAGTTAGACTTTCCGAGACTCAAATCTGAGATCTTCAATCTGCTATGCTAACTTGCCCATTAGAGTGATTCGCCTTGAACGAGGCCTTTAATAGCGGTCACGTACCCGAAAAAGAAAATTATATTTTGTCAAGCATAAGCAACAGATGGACGGCACCGAGTGACGCATACTTAACGAAAGTTGCCCTTTATAATAACTGGGTATAGACGAGCGGATTGGTGTTGTTGGAAAAAATGATCTTTGTTGTTGGGTCGAGACTATCCAAGTAATTGCATTCTCAGTCGGGTGATGAGTCGGATTTGTCGAGATTTGTTCACGAGATTCTCGTTCTTCGATGTCAACATAAAAAACCACTAGGTAATCACGACCGACAAAATCGACACATAATAGCTTGCCCTAATAAAACGCTTCTGAATGAAGTTCTTCCTCGTCCGACGCAGTCGTTTTGTATGAGATTTTTTTTATTAAGTTTGCTTAGGGCAAGGCCGGAAGCAGCGCCTAAAAGGAACAAGCAAATGTTCACCAAATATCGAAGAGTTTTCCGGTTAGAGTGAAGTTGCTGACACTAACTACATCTTATAGTGTCTCATTGCTCCCCAAGTGGCTGTTAGTTGGCTCTCTTAGTCGCTGCTTTCGGTCTTGCTTAAAGCAAACTTCTATATAAAAAGATCGGAGCGTATAAACCTGTATCCAACGCCTCAGGCGATATGTCTGCGGGTCTGGTGACAGTTGTAGTGAGATCATGACACGCATTTGAGCGATGAATATAGTTTAGAGTATTATCTGGGAAAAGGCTTCAGCATAGGTATCAATTGTAGAATTGTATTACGGATCAGATTCAGATTTCAATTTTGATGCGGTTAAAAGGCGAAGTTTTATTTTTATTGTTTAGTTTTTGTAATTTTTTCTCCTGTGATGTGCCCGCATTATTCAATTATTTACTATGTTCTACTGTTTTTGGTTTTGTGTAAAGTAAATTTCATGGAAAAGGTCCATTAGAAGATAGCCTACCAGATTGTTTTGCTTGTTTTTGTCTCTGAAAAGATTTCTATAGCTTGCTTCTTCTATATTTCACTTTACAAGCAGAGAAAAACACCTACCCAAGCTTTCAAATTAGAACTAGTGACGGCAACCTAATTTTTTGTTAAAAATATTGAAAAAGAATTCATCACAAAAGCATGTATCTCTACGTGACCTAATTTCACTTTCGAAACTAATTAGTACTTCAATTAAAAACTATGTAGGTAAGATTTCATTTTTATCCTGTGGGAGAGGAAAACCGAAAATGCGGCTTAATCATATGGCGAACCACGACCTCTCGTGCAGGTACCAGTTCCGAATCATGGGTGGAGGATTGTTAGTAGAATTTTCTCAATTTTTGGTATGCATGGGACTCGTTTGTGGAGGAAGCCGTAAGCAGCGCTTACCTGAACCACCACCGCAAGCTGGCCTTTAGCTTATTATCATTCCTCACGGGATTCGAACCCAGGATGTCAGTGATGCGTAACTCGAAGCGTATTTACAACGCTTTGTGAATATTGTCTCCAATAGTCATTATCAGTGTTTTCGCTGTTATTGATCTCTTGATTTTAATGACGGGGTGAATTGTAAAAGAAAAAACAAAAATCAATCATGTACTTACAGAAAATTGCTGATTCGATCCGATTTGAGAAAAAAATCTGAATTAGATTCAAATTTTAAAATGATTCGGATTCGCCCAGCCTTGATTAGCAATAAATAGAAACTAATTCTTTCATTGCTTCCATTTATTTCTTCTAATCCTCTTCTGTTACTAGCCCAAGGTAACATAAACACTTTTTCCTTCCTTAACTACTGTGATTCTAAAAAATGTGTTTTGTCGAGTATAAGTCACTGATTGATCGCGCTCCCAAGGCGCGATCCATCAATGTAGTGACGGCAACCTAGTTATTTCTGAAACCAGGCATAGTAAAACGAATTTACCACAAAATAGGTAAAGTATTACTAGGTAAACTAGTTTTATTTTCAAAAATAGATGGTGCCTAGATTTAACACTAGGTAAATTAGGTAATTGTCGTTTGGCTGCAGTTGAGGCATTTTTAATGGTTTAAAATCTTCAAGCAGTCTATTCTGAAAGCGTTGTTATGACTAAAATAAGATCCACCCATTTTTTTACTGGGTAAAATTACTAAATTAAACTTCAAACAGAAAACTCGGTAAAAGTTAAATTAGGTTATTTATATTTTATTAAAACTAGGTAAAAGTATACAAAAATATCATGTTCTCATTCCACAGAAATATAAGTTTATTGCAAGCTTTCGTTAGAACATAGTCTAACTTCTTCACACAAGATTTAAGCTTACAATAAACTTATATTTCTGTGGAATGAGAACATGATATTTTTGTATATTAGCTTGATATTATCTCATTCGTGTATCCTTTTGAATTCTCTCACACACGGATCCAGGATTGTAAGGCAACAAGGAGGAGGGATAGGTAGTTCATTGCAAGATATCAACGAATTAGGTAAAAGTACTTTGAAAATCAACTCGTTAAACTAAGTATACTAGGTTTTACCTAAAATTGTCAACACTAGTTGTGGTGTTCTTCTTTATTGAAATTCATTCCAAGCAAAACGAAAAATAGCGGCTAAAATGGACCGCCAATTACATAGCAAATGGCAACTACAAATGTAATTCCAAAATGCAATATTCAAAACTGAGAGCAATCCAGGGAATCTCAATACCGCGGATACATACTATAGGAGAAAAAAGTCGAAAAAACGTGTGCTCAGATTCCGGTTAAATGTTGGAAACTTGAAATTTGTCAGAAATAAAATGAACAATAATGCAAAATTGGCATCAAAATTTGCTGTGTTAAAAATCCCTAGTCTAATTGGGCGATGGCTCAACGCTACGATTTATGCCTCGTTAAACATGTATGTATTTTTGCTCCATTGATTAAACATTTGCCAACGACACGGTTCATAACTTCAACCCGGCGTTATTTCAATTAAACAATTCAAGCTTTTTGTTAATGCTGAACAGCCATAGTAAAGCCATTGGTGAGGACAGAAATATTTACCTCTTCCCTCATCTTTTCAGTCGCCTCTGAACGACACGCATAAAATAAGGTAGGACTATTCCAAAACCCGCAAGTACAGGGATCAATATGACAGAAATAAATGAAATCTTATTTTATATTACCAGTGAGTTATTGATGTTGATTCGTTGAATATTATTGCTTCATTGATGTTAATAATATTTTTGTTCTCCAGAAATAAACTTAAAAATCATGGCTTCAATCAATTTGGACAGGTCCACAACTCGTTCAACACGAAGCGGAGTAAAAGTTGAATCAATTAAAAATCTTCAGATAATGTTTCTCATATGTGTTGGAATTATTTCTATTTTTATAATAACGGGATTACGCAGCGGTGGCGCAAAATCAACAGCAAATGCGAACAGAGGTAAATCGATTTTTAAATCAAATTTCCTATTATCTCTAAAAGTAACTTTTGGAACACGGCTAAACGCGAGGATCTAGTGGTTATCATGTTGGAATCGCGAAGAGATGTGGGTTACTACGTTTTGGTGCAATTGAAAACCATTGTGTAGTTTCATGGTCTGTGATAGGGGCATTTCGAACCCTATTGTTTTAAGTAAAAACTAAATTTCAAACATTTTCTTCAGCTTTTCTGGAAGGTAAAAACGAAAAATCATATTCAAGATTAACTTTCAAAATCGACCCTGAAAAGACGGAAAATGAAAGGAAGCGAGATGAATTATTCCTTGAATATGCAAGATCTTCCAGAAGACTGGAACAGCTGGGAGTGATCGTAAGTAGAGAATCACAATTTCTAAAGTGGGCGCATTGACATAGAAGTTATCATGTTGGTATCGCAGGTTGAAGATTCTGGGTTCAAGTCCCCTAAAGTCTAGCCCATTCATCCACGGTGTAATACCCGGGGCAGGCTCGGCTGAACCGGAAAGTTGATATATTTATGACAATACTCACCCTGTTCGACTATAAGTGGCCGCCGGTGCGGGGTCTTGCTAGGGGTGATCCTCTCAAGGCTTTAAAAACATATATTAAGATGCAGAAATTTGTGGGCGCAATATTTTACGAACTTACTTATTCAGAAATTTAATTTTGTCTAGCATGAGTCTCAGATGAACGAGCCTCGGCGATCCGATCCATCAGTGACTCGCGCTCAACAAAGCATGCTTGGTCAATTTTTTTGATTGGGAAAAATGCTTTAGATGCTCATGCTTGACTGATGCTTTCAGAGTTCGAATTTACTTTTTGCTTAGAATATTATTTTTTCAATCATGGGAATGTGGCAATCAGTATCTAAACTAGAGTATTTTTTTCATTAAAATTGATTGAATACTACAAAATGTAGAAGCAGCTGCTGCATTCTAAAGGAGAAACATTAAAGAACTGATCTATTATAACAAAGTGCAGTAAGTGGTATCGGTCCTGGGTGATGGCAAAATATCTACTACTCCGTACACAACTCCCCGAATGCACAAATATCTCTCAATGGCATTCTATATGAAGAATTTTCATTTGAAACGTTAATGAATTGTTCTTTTAATGTGTCATCGTTACGAATAATTTTTGAGTAATTTTGAAATTGCAACATATTCAAGAAAATTATTTCTTAAAAACTTTTCCTAATTAAACCAAGTCACAGACATGTATATTCAATTATATTCAACGTTTTTGTATTTGGAACTCCTTCACCGTCACGAAACCGTGTGGCCTCAAAGTTTTGACAAATGCTTTCATGACAGCAAGGTGCGATGCGGCATGTTTGGATATTCATTGAATATAAAGAAATAAATAGTTGGATTTGTAAATAGTTTCATGTATGTGAGAATATTTGAAAAGTTAACCCGCTTGCAACCATGAAAACGGAGCAAACATTGAAGCCTCAGTATGCCAACACAATGACTTACAAGTCGTTTTTTGTAAATTGGTCGATTGTAGAGTGAGGATTTTGATACCTACTCCCTTCGTTAGTCTTTTTTTTTCATGGCCACTTCTTAGAGTGGATCACCATGCCCAAGGTCCTGTAACAGCGGCCACTTATAGACGGACAGAGTTACAATTACTGAGTAGATATAATCTTTTCCTGTTCGGCCTAGCCTACCCGAGTTATTACACCCTGGGTTGAGTGGTAGGCTATTTTAATCACTTAGTTATGTGTTTGATATCGCAATTAAAAGACTTTACTGTACAAGCACCAATGCCTCGTAAACAAGCAAACTAATCCTTACAATAAGTTTCTAAAAAAAACGGTTGAACAAGGTCCATATTATCAAGAAAAGTGCAAAATGAGCGCCGAAGCCGCGCAAGTAATTTCTGAGTTATGACAAAAATATATTGCAATGATACAATTTCAGCGTGGAAACGGCGCAAAGCAACAAATCGTATCGAAGACACGCGAAAATTTAGTGTTATTTTTTAATTTTATCATAATTTGTTCTCATAAGGGGGTTGAGTCGTCAAACTTCAGTATTTGCCATTAGAGGTACGGAACTCCGCTTCGCGCCGTTGAGTCGCGGTACATCAGTGACTTATGCCTGACACAACATAATACCTGAGTGGTATTGGATTTCTGAGTTGTCCATGCAAAATATTTTTGTAATTTACAGAATAGGACGAAACGTTTGCCTGATGTCATCTGTGCCGGTGTGGAAAAATGTGGGACAGGACCGCTCAGAGCCTTCCTTAGCAGTCATCCTTTGATTTTATCTAATGTAAAAGAACCTCATTTCTTCGATTCGCCGAAATATAAATTGGGAATGGATTATTACAAGTCAGTATGGGGTTTTCTTATTCACGTTAAGTAAGTATGGGCACCAGAATTGCCCTAAGGTATCTCCTGTAAGGTGGAGGCTAAAAGGAAATTAAGACATAGTAGATAGTAATTATGGACATCAGAATTGCCCTAACGTATCTCCTATGTGGTTGGAAAAAGGGAAATTAAGTAGGTAGGTAGTAGATAGGGCTGGCCAATACCCAATCATTTGGAATTCAAATATGTTTTTGGATCGGTTCGAATCATAAATCCCATGTAAATAACAAATTTAACCAAAATCATTTATATTTTGTCGCCATGAAAATTCTAATTCATTCAGCAAGTTTTTGTTCCTATGAACGATTCGCAATTGATTCGAATAAAATGTGCTTCGAATCGATTCGAATCACCGAATCAAATTGCTCAAACGTAGTTGTAGATAGTTTAGTCGCTCAGAACAGATGCCGCTCATTCCATATTTCAAAAGTATTACCTACTGATGAATCGCTGAAGATGTGAACCAACAATAGGAACAACAACTTGCAGAAAGAGGCAACATTTTGATAGTTTGCCGACAGAATTTAACATAATATTGTTTTGATTTCCGATTTTAAGTTGAGTTTAAAGTTCAGTTCGTGTATATTACATTTGATAATTTGGAGATATAGATGTGATTTTTTAATAATGGAAATAATTTGTCGCTTTTATATATAATTAGCAACAATTCAATTCAAAACAAATGAATCCGAACAGATTAAAACCATTTTTTTTTTCATAGCCACTTCTTAGAGGGGGTAAACCTGTTCAAGGCCTTGTAACAGCGGCCACTCACAGACGGACAGGGTTACAATTACTGGAAAGATATGATCCTTTCCCTGGGTTGAGTGGTGGGCACAGATATAAGCGAGTCGGACTTGCCGGGATTCGAACGCGAGATCTTCAACCTGCGTTGCCAACATGTTTAGCCACTAGGTCATCGCGCCTACTGAAACGATTCGGTTTTGCTCAAATCTAGTGCACTGTTAAATAAAAGATGTTTAGAACCTTCCAATAAGGTGGTTCGCGATTCACACCTTCTAGCTGCTAGAATTGTGTTATTTGCACCAATACATTGGTAACATTGAATATAGAGCTCACATGAAAAAAAATAGGCAATAACTAGAATAGAAAAAATAGATGAATGCGATGGTTTCATGATATGAAATTTATATGGTGAAATATTGAAATTTATATGATGAAACAATGCAGATAATTCGTTTCGGTATGAGGTTTTGTCTGTATGAGGTTTCCTCTAGGGGCGATTTAACAAACAACTTCTTTATCTTTTTAATTAAGGAGTATGTTGTCAAGTGTTACACCTTTCGAACTGTCATTAGAGAAGACTCCAGCATACTTCGACAGTTCAATCTACCTACCAGGAGTCATTAAAAGCAAAGTTCCAAACGCAAAGATTATATTTGTTCTTTGTGATCCGGTTAACAGAACTTATTCTGACTACGTTCATGAGGTAAGTCAATGCAAAACTGTATTACAACAGATTTTTTGATGAATGTAGTGAAATTATGTGCTACAGCCTGTCCGAAACACAAGGGCGGCTTATACTAATGTTGGAAGTTGCCTAGTTTACCAACTTTTCCTCGAAGTACTTTTACATAGTTTCACGTATACCGTATTTACTCGATTATAAGGCGCGGCTTATAAAGTTTTTTTTCCAATCATGTTTGGCGGCAGCATTCAAAGGCGGCTTACTTTTTTCTTTGCGATGCCGATACTTTGTCTGCTTCCGTGCCCACCCAGATATGATAAACCGATATAGACACCGGCACAGTATGTGCGGCTTACATTACATTTTCAACACTATCACAAGCGGCTTGCAATCAAGGGCGGCTTGCTATCAAGTAAATACGGTATATGATTGACCTCCTTCAACTTTTACCGGATTTAAATCGTGATGCTGAATTTGCCTAAGTCCCAACTAGGTATCTGCTTCAAAGAACTTTGCACCTACTATAAAAATTAGAAAACCAACATTTTGATCATTTTTTTAAGTATGAGGCACTGATGTAGTGTCGGCAATTCTATGTAAACGTACCTAGGTTACCCAGCTTATTTTCAAGGTACATTTACATAGTTTCACTAAGATATAACTTACCTAGTTTGCCGATTATTCTGCTCGATATTTTAACCAGTATATTTACCAGGTATAATAGGTGAATTGTCCTATTTTACAACTAGGTACCTGGTTAAAAAAACGATGTATGTAGAATGAAAACGAATGGGTAAATCATATTTTCATTATTGAAAACGCTTTCAAAATTCACCATTTCAAGATTTCAATCTTCAAATCTATTAAAAATGCCCTAAATGCACCTGGTTTGCCCTGTACTATCTAGGTTACCTAGTAATATTCCCCTAGTTTTGCGGTAATTTCGTTTTACCTTACCTGGTTAAGGATATAACTTTTAGTGAGCGCGATGGCCTGGTGGTTAAACATGTTGGCATGAAGATCTCGGGTTCGAGTCCCGGCGAGTCTGGCTCACTTGTCCATGCCCACCACCCAACCCTAATAACTTGCGTAGGCTGAGCCGGATAAGGAAAAGATCATATCTTGCCAGCAATTGTAACCCAGACCGTCTATAAGTGGCCGCTGTTACAAGGTCTTGGACAGAGCGATCCACTCCTAAGGTAGCTATAAAAAACTAGGTAGCCATCGATGAATCGCACCACTGTGACGCTGTCCATCCGTGGTTTATGCTTGGTATCACATAAATTTACATGGAAAAAATGACAACTGCTGGACTATAAGTTGAAAACAACACGGAGAAGGATCAAACTGAAAAAAAATTTGTCAAAGCATCTTTTGTCAAGATCTCGGTTCGAACCCCGGCGAGTCCGGCGCAATATTCCTTGCCCACCACTCAAACCAGGGTGTATTTATTTTTTTTTTCATAGCCACTTCTTAGAGTGGATCACTCTGCCCAAGGCCCTGTAACAGCGGCCACTTATAGACGGATATGGTTGCAATTACTAGAAAGATATAATCTTTTATTGTTCGGCTTAGCCTACCCAAGTTATTACACCCTGGGTTGAGTGGTGGGCCATCAATATGGATAAGCGAGCCGGACTCGCCGGGGCTCGAACCCGAGATCTTCAACCTGCGATGCCAACATGTTTAACCACTAGGCCATGCTAGTAAACGATCATATCTTTCCAGCGATTCTAACCCTGTCCGGGCCTAGGGCAGCGTGATCCACTCCAAGAAGTGGCTAAAAAATATATAAATAAAAAACACTGAAAAAGCCTTTTCCTTGGCGACTAGTATTTATTATTTAGTGTTATGTATACCCTGTGTACTTGATGTGCCACGGATGGATAGCGTTGATGAGACGCAGTCCATCTGTGGCACATGCTTGGCAAAATAAAATATCTGTTTGGGGATGATTGAAGAGCTATAATAAAGGAATAAAAATTGAAAAACATTAAATTTATGTTTTCAGATAGTCATGGGGAACATACCCAAAGAGCAGACGTACGACATATTGGCATCAACGCTCCTTCTTCCATACGCAGCGAGGTTGAACGCACAAATCAACGATCATAAAAGACAACTGGAATATATTCATACCGCCAAACAAAACAAAATGATCTCCCACGTTCTAACATTAGGATTGTACTACTACCATTTGACGAAGTAAGTAAAAATTAACAACGATCAATGTGAAGATTGTCTCTATCAGTTAATTCACGCCTAATTGTTCGGTCTGCAATCTTTCCTTTAAAATGTGATATATCCACTTCATTTTGTAACTTTTTGTTTCTGTGGTAGGTTATCTAAGGATTCGAATAATTTGGCCTCGAATTGCTTCAACTTATCGAATCGAATTACCCTGTTCTACTTATATAAATCAAAGATAAGGTGCAGTGAACTGTCGGTTCACTGCACCTTTTTCCTCGTTTTCTTACAATTTCGGAACCGTATGTATACAGATATCTCTACAAAAATGCTTGAATATTAGAAGGTATCAGGATAATAAAACAGACAGACAACATCTCAGTCTGCCCCATTTATAAATAAGATAAACTAATATAAGATAAGATAAACCAAGATAAGATAAACAAATTTTTCTGTTTCCAGCTGGTTTAGAGTTTATGACAGAAGCCAAATCCATATCGTCAACGGGGACGAATTTATTGAAAATCCAGCGAAAGTTATGGAAGAGGTAAGTTTGGCCCTGTTTTTTTTTCTACAAAAATAGATTTTGTTAAATATGAGTCACTGATGGATCGCGTCGATGAGACGTGGTCCATCTGTGGCTCATGCTTGACAAAATGAAATTTCCGATTGGGGTGGGGAATATCATCATAGTTTTTTTCAGCCGGAAACAGAATCTATAACGAACCAATCAACTATTGTTTGAAAAGAATGAACTGTTACAAAGCGCAGTGTCAGCAATTTTTTTTATAGCTGCTTACTGCAGTGGATCACCACAACCAAGGTCCTGTTCTAGCGAACAAACAGGGTTAAAATTGTTTATAGATATGACTTTTCCCATTCGGCTTAGCCTACTTAAGTTAATACACTCTAGATTGAGTGGTGGGTATGAATTACCTAGTCATACCAACTGCTAATCACCGCATTCTAAGCAGAAAACTTCGAGAGAAAACTGAACCACAAGCGCAGTGAGTGATATCTTCCCCACACGACGATCGAAATATCATTTTTAAAAAATATTCGAACAACTATACTTTTTTCACAGTTGCAAACCTTCCTTGAGCTTCCTCAATTTATAATCCCAGAGGACTTTACACTACATGAGTCTGGTTTTTACTGCGTTTCATCCCCTAAAGCTGTGATGGAAGATGACAAATTAACTGTTGAAAAGACTCCAATTTGTCTCGGAACCGGCGGAAGGGGGGGGAGAACGAGGAAAGGACGCAGCGGGATACCAGACAAAGGAACTACAGAAAGATTAAGAAAGTTTTATGCCCCGTTCAATGAAAAACTTTTTAAATTATTGGGAAGGCGATTCAATTGGTAGATCGTGCGAAATCAATTTCATTACCTCCTACGTCTCTTCTCTTCCTGTCGTATGAGGTGACTTCTTTCCTAGAAAATGTTTTTCAAATCATGTTTTGTCAAGTATGAGCCATCTGTGATTTACACTTGACAAAACAAAAAAATTTTGATTGACTCAGAGGAAAGCGAAGACAAGATAAACGGTTTTTATCAGCACTCAGGGCAGATACCATTTATTCAACTCTCTTTTCCTTGAAATTCACTTCAAGCTAGGCCGGCAGCAGTACACCAACAAGTGGTCCCTTACTCGAAAAAAGCAACTGCACGAAATAGTGCGACCAACTGAATTTTTTTCAATACGGCCAGGTAAAATTACTGTCAAAGACCAGTGATTTTGTTGCATTTTTGTTACAGTGTAGATTGTTCTGTCTTATTAGTGTCTTTTTTCCAGTTATGATACCCGTCATTAGTAAAAAAGATCCATATTTTACTCATACAGTTATACCAGTTAGAAGAGCTACGTGCCAATAGCAGCACATTACACAGTCTATCGCTGGTCTATAGTGGATCAAGGGAAAACGCTTAAGCCAGCTAACCTGGAAATGCAACGAGCGGTTTTTGAAGGCTTGTACAGGCATTCCTTCATTAGACCCAGGTTGAAACGGGTTTTTCGCAACTTCAACTTCCGCCACCCTTTTGAGTTTTTTCAGACTTGGTTCAGCAATCAACTTTTTCTCCCCGTGCTCTTTACCGTGGAAAAATAGATTATCTGACATTTATTAGCCAGTTATGTAAATTTTTTATATTATCAACCTTATCCAGGACATTAAAACCGATATACGGAATAGCTCATCTAATCGCCTCAAGTGAAACAGTTGCATTTGTTACTGCGCTCCACCTGCGCCAATTAAATCATTTCGAAATTGTCCTTCAGTTTGAAAAAAAAATTTGATAGACACATACTAAAATATATGTGTCCAGTTATGAAGCGGCAGAGATGTTACACGAAATTATTTTTTTTAATTCAAGTGAGAAGAATATGGTGCAATGCGAAGTTACGAAAAAGAGTACGGCACGGTGGGAAATAAATATCGATAAGCTTAACCGCCTTGTGTACTTATGTTGTGACCCCGCATTCGTGTAGCAGTCTTGCCCTGAGGATGCTTGAACGAGATAGTATTGAATTCAAAACAAAAGAAACATGATCTCTTTTCAGGAAATTTCAAGTATATTTGTAAGCTTTCGCCAAATCATAACCTTATTGCTACATTGTTTTGTCTGAAGAAGTTAGGCTGTGACCTAACGAAAGCTTACAAATATGCTCTCAATTTCGTAAAAAGAGATCGTTTTGTTTTTGCTTTAAACTGATACTTATCATAGTGATGTTTGCTGTTCAATTTTCTGAATAGCATTTAAAATATAACGTATTCTATGGTTTTATTTTCAAGACCGAAATAATACAATTTACTGTGTAAACTTATAGCAAAAAATATAATGACGAATATAGTAATTAATATTTCATTATTGTAACATCTACTTGGATCGGTACTAAGCGGTTGTTGAAGATCTACCACCCCCTAAAAAGAAAAACAATAAGACGTGGACGTGATGGGTTTGCTAGTGCCCAGGGCAGTTACCACTCTCTGAATTCATTATATTAGGCGATTATACGTAGAGTGTAGTTGCTCGTTGTACAGCGATAAATATTATGATTGGGTGATTCGATTCGATTCGAAAAACAAATTATTCGAATCAATCGGGATTCTGTCATAGGAAGAAAAAGTTGAGTAGATTTTTACATTTTTATATTGACCAACCTATTTGTCTCCTGAGAAATCGCGTGATTTAACTAATATTGACTCTCAGAGATAATGTTCACAGTTAGTTATTTCTCAAACTAGGTAGAAAAAACGAAATTACCGCAAAACTAGATAAAGTCTTACTAGGTAACCCAGTTTCGCTTTCAGAATTAGGTAGAACCTATTAAAAATCACGTAAACTGGGTAATTGTCGTTTGGCTGCATTTGAGGCATTTTTGATACATTTGAAGGTTCAAGTCTACAAATAGTCTATTTTGAATTCTTTTTTCACAATTAACATGGTTTATCTGTATTTTATACACTGGGTACCTAGTTTTTCAACTAAATACCTAATTTAAAAGAGTTAATTATATATTTTAGCTAGTAAATTTACTGGGTGCAATACCAAAAAGAAAACTAGCTAAAACTCAAAAACCCGGAAAGCTATTTAATCATGAACCTAGGTAAAAGTACTTTCAAAAGAAACTCGGTTGACTAGATATACTAGACAAATCAGGCATCTAGAAATGCCAACACTAATAGAGATGTCATTTCTGTAGATTCAGGATTCGAAATCATATAGATAGATGTCTGGTACTAATACTCATTTCTGCGTTTTGGTATTTGGTAGGAATCAACAATGTCTGTCAACTCGAATTTTTTTAAACTTAAATATATTTTGAAAAAAAAAATTGAGTTTAGAGGATGTGGGTGTGAATCAACCATGCCAACCTGTTACAGATAGTTTTTAAGCGCGGTGGCTTAATGTCGTTTGAGCGCGATCATGTTGTTCAGTACGAAAAAGGTTCAATTCTTGTCCAATTCAGTACCGAGCGAGCCCTACAGCAAATCACTTTGCCGGAAACTGTAACATAGAACAAATATACAGTCACTACAAAGATCCTTGTCTACATGTTGTTGGGTATACGATCCCGATAGGTTCACGGACAGGCCATAGCAAATGATTCGAAAAAAACTAAAAAAGATAGTTATTAAGCGAACACAGCTCGGTGGATCAGTCAATAAATCGTGGCCTTATTATCCCTAAGGCAGGCGGCTCAATGCTTGGCCGTTTCACTGCAAAGTACGTTCTGTAGCGGGCATTTCGCGGGTAATTGCAACACATAATAAGAGATGCTAGTCTAAAGGTCGCTGTTCCGCGGGTTCACTGACAGACCATAGCAAATAATTCAGAAGAAAGCCTTCGATGTATCAAATATTTATTTGAAAAATCGGAAGTTGTTTTTCTTCTCAAACAAGTTCCGTCTGCTGATCAATCCGTAACATTTGCCACTGAATTTTGTAATGACACAAGAACCAGAATACAAGAACAACTATTATAATATTATACTACTATAATGTAACATGATATTCTAATATTCGTGCAACTTACATAGGTGACTATAGAAAATATCCTTTATAAGATATTTTCCCTCGTCTCCATTCGTCTTGACCTCCTGGGGAAAATTGTTAGTGATTCATTCAGTTCGATTCATTCAGTACTTGTGGAAATAAAATAAACAAGTTGCATTCTTTGATTATGGTTTATTCAATATTTACAAATAGAAATAAATAGAATAAAAATGAATGAAAACATTTATGTAGAACGTATAAAAAAAATAAAATTTCACATTTTCAAATCATCAACGAACTGTAAGAAAAAATAGGAGGTTTATTTATTATTTTTTGTTTGTTTATTTGTTTATTTGTTTTATTTTTTGTTTTCTTTGTTACTTTTACAAATAGAAACCCTGTTTTGGTGATTGGAAAAGTGTTAAGAAACCACATTGTGGATGAAACTTTTTTGATGACTTTTCGAGGAAGACGGTTTTCGATTTCTTTAGAGTTGCCAACTCATGGATCTTTCAGAAAGCTTATAACATTTTACATAAATATATATATGTTTTTGAGAGTTTTCGAATAATTTGTATGGCCTGATTTTGAACCTCTCAGGGGAGGTCAAGCGGGGGTTACACCCAACAATCGTTATGCACGGCCTTTGTAGTTACTTTGTATCTGTTCTATTCTTTTACCTACATTTTACGTATAGGTACGCACTTATATAGTGACTTATTATGAGTTCTACTTATCGGTCAATTCATTGCTGAACGACAAGGTCTGTGGTAAAACGATCGAGCATCGAACCATCGGACTCACAAGCAATACGAATGCTACCTGATCAGAAATTTCGTTTTGTCAAGTATAAGTCACAGATGGACCACGCCTCCGAGGCGCGATCCATCAGTGACTCATGCTTAACAAAAGGTGTTTGAATTAATATTTTCTGATTGGTTATTTACTGGTGTTGGCAATTCTAGGTGAAACCACCTAGGTTAACTAGTATACTTAGTTTACCTAGTTTCACGAGTATATATTACACCTAGTTTACCGAGTATTCTGTTCCAATTTTTACCAAGTAAAGTTACCAATGAAATTAGGTGAATTAGACAAGGCAAATCCACCTGTTTTACAACTAGGTACCTGGTTCAATAATTAGGTAACTAGTAAAAAAAACTAGTTAATTCATATTTTGAATATGAAAACTTTTGAATAACGATTTGGTGATTTCAATCTTCACATCTATTGAAAATGCACTGAAAGTAGCCAAACAATGATTACCGACCGGATTTACCTGGTTATGACTCAATGCACTACCTAGTTCGGAAAGTTTGTCTAGGTTAACTAGTAATACTAGAGTAAAATTCGTTATACTTCACATATCTCAAAAAAATAGGTTGCAATTACTAGTATTAACAGCGATTTAAAGCTTTTCTTGTTTCAAGGATAATCTTTGCATATCTGCCAAATGCTTGGTAAAGAAATCCTGGATTGATAGTGTTATACTATATTACTAAAACAAGGCACCGAAATTTGGTGAAAATATAGCGCAAACATTGCATAGAATATTTGATTGATAATGTCAGTTTTAGTAAAAATATTATTTTATTATAGTTTTTGATCACGTGGGAAGTTTGCTCCGAAAAGGAATAGTATAAATTTGATCTGAGTAAGATAGGGGTTTTTGTGGTGAAACATATTGAAAAATTTTAGCAAAAAATGCATATTCACAAAAAAAACGTTAAAATAGTCGTGAGTAACATATTTAGTTCAAAATATGTTTAAATAAAATACAAAAACTCAATCAAGAAACTTTATTTTGTCAAGCATGCGCCACAAATGGACCGCGTCTCATCGACGCGATCAATCAGTGACTCATACTTCGCTAAAGATACTCAGACACGATGGGGGCTCTGCGTTCTTGTTTCGCTAGAGCACACACCATGGGTCGAGTGTTGGGCATGAATTTAAAACCGGACTTAACGGGACTCGAACTCGTAATCTTCAACCTCGGTGCAGTTTAATTGATAGTAAATGGGTCAGAGATCAAAAGCAAGTAATAGTTGCAATTGACTGTCGTTGGCGTATAAAAAAATTTTAATGTCGAGTGCTAGGCATGAATTAAAAAAAAAGCGGACTTAAGGGGACTCGAACCCAGTTTTTTCCGTATGAGGGGCATCTTAATGGATAGTAAAATAATTCAAAGATCAAAAGCAAGGAATAGTCATAACTGACTGCTGGTAGTACATAAAAGACGTTTTAATGTCTAATACATTTCAAATACTTGTCGAAATAGCATTTTAACTCAAAATAGAAATATAAAAATGATTGTGGTTTGAGAATGGTGCTTACAATTCAAGTAATGTCGTGTTATGACCAGTATGGCCCATGTATGAACCGCGCCTCGTAGTCGTAGGTGCGAACCATCATAGGCCCATACCCGACAAAAATTTTTGAAAAAGAATTTGCTAGCAACGATCAGAAAACTACACGAGGCAAACGGTGGCGGATCTATCTTGACACTTGAACAAGAAAACAGAAGGTACATGTCTCAGAAGAAAAAAATTGTTAAAAGTTAAAAGCGTCAAACAACCGAAATTCTAAAAAGATGAACTCAGAGCAGACCGGACTGCGGTCAATGCAATCATGTATTTAAATTGTGGACGTCAGCATCTCAAATAGGTGTTTCCTGTGATTAAACTGTCGCCACTAAGAATAAGCATTTTGAGTGACGTGTACTAATAAGACATAAATTTACTCCTTTCGTAATATCCCCATCAAAAATATTATTTTGTAAAGCGCAAGTCATGAACATAGATCATCAGTGACTCATATTTATCACACGAATTTGTTTTATTGATTTTTTATAGAAGTTCACCCTGAGCAAGGCCGGAAGCAGTGCCTAAAAGGGACCGACTAACGGCCACTTAATGGCAAAAAGCTACTACAAGATATAGTACCAGCAACTGCACTCCAACACAAACCGAACTGAACCGCAGTGATAAAGTACAGTGAGTGGTATCTGCCTTGGTGATGATGAAATCGTCTAATGTCTAATATGTACTTTGTGTTGCCTAAAAAAGAATTACAAAATTTGACAGTTCCTACACCGCGTATTGATCAATAATATTTATCTGGAACGCTTCGCACTCACCGAGATAATTGATTTCGCATTGTGCGTTCTTTTACTCTATTGAGTTTTTTTTCTATTGTTTCGATATTTGCTCTTAAATTTTAATTTTGTTAAGCATGAGCCGCTGATGGATCGCGCTTTGGCAGCGCGGTCCATCAGTGACTCATGCTTGACAATAACTGTTTATGGCAGTAGAGCTAGTTTATAGTTTGTTTCTCCGCCGTGGAACGATTCTTATCGTCCTCGCATGCTATCCCTTGACTTCCGGCTGGATCAGCATGCAATTTAAAGTAGCAACCTGCGTGACTGTGTATAGATCTATGACAATAGTATTGTTCATAGTTTGTTGCCCTCGTTGTAGAACGTTTGTCTCATTAGTTCTGATCATTTTCTCGAGACACTTTGACTTTGCGTTACACAAACCAAGCGGTTAAAGATGGGAACGTCCATTTTTCATCCAGTACACTTGGAACTGTGCGACGACCAGTCATCCAGCTGAAATAAAAGAGACAGTTGGTCACATCTTCACTGAAGTTCATATTGAGCAAGGCAACCCAGCAACCCTGGGCTTGTAGGTACGGGCATCAGAATAGTCCTATCGTATTTCCTGTCGTGTGGTAAGAGGCCACTAAAAGGAAGTGGTGGATGGTTTTCCATCGCCCAGGGCGGATACCACTCACTACACTTTACCATTGCGGTTTAGTTCCATCTGCGTTGGAAGTGCAATTGACGACTTTGTTCCAAGCACGGTCCTTCCAATTTTTTGGAAAACGTTATTAAATTATTCTTAGATTCAAGATCAGAATCGGATAGGGTACATGTGCGATTGCGAGGATTCAGATTCGGTCTGATCCGACAATGGTTTTGAACAAGACTTCGATTGCGTATTGTAATTTCACGTGTATTACGAAAATTGCCCCACCCCAGGAGGCTAGGATTGTATATTCTATCGGAATAAATAAATGTGGCAATCCTAAATTTGACTCTCGAGATGTCTCCCCTTTGAGTGCATTACTTGAATAAAAACCTATGTTATTTCGGCTAGGATCAGCAAGTTATTACACTCTGGGTCGACGCCAACGTGTTAACCACTTGGTCGGCCAAGATTTTAAACAAAGGGAATATGTAAACGATATCAAACAAGTACACAGAGGACACATACCTGACATTTTTTACTGCAGTACCACATCTTCCTGCAACCTGAGCAAAGAAAGAAAGCTTTGCCTCGGCATTTAACACAAACTTCGCCGATTGCTTCTGGTGAAGGCTGTGGGTGGGCGGGTTTCTAAATATAATAAAGATAATTACTTTTGATAATACGTTTCAGCAAGATAAGAGTCTGAGAGCAGGAGGAAAATATTGCAGTTATCATTGAAGGGCACAATCAGTCCAATCAAGTTATTTCATTTAAGTGTACTCTAGGTAATTGTTGATGCCCGGTTAGGTCAATCGATATAGCGTTGGGAATACGTGTCGAGCTGCGCATCTCTGATAGCACTGACGGAGGTTCAAATCCCGCGAGGGATGATACTTATATTTCAGTACTGGTATTTGCATGGGAGGTCGTGGTTCGTCATATGATTAAGCTGTATTCTCAGCTTTCTCACCTGCTGGATAAAAATGAAAATCCTATCCTATCCTAATGCCGGAAGCAGCGTCTTGAATTTCAGATTCATTATTTTCTCAGTATTCTTAGGGGTAATTGTATTTTTTACAGTCAAATACTATGAATCGATGGAGTATAATCACGGAACAATTCAGTATGGTAGGCAGGTGATCACTAAATCGTAAACTCTACTTTGGCAAGCATGGGCCACAGATGGACCGCGTCTTAGCGGCGCGATCTATCAGTGACTCATACTTAACAAAACATGTTTAAGTAAAATCTTTCTAAATAAATCACTCTGATCGAGGCCCTACGCCAGTGGTAGGCGAGCAGTGTTAGTTATTTCGGACAGCAATAACCTTCCGGTTTGGCCGAGCGGTTCTGCCCAAGCTATTACACCCTGGGTTAAGAAGTGGGCATCGACTATTGACTGGACTTGCCGGGACTCGAACCCGAGATCATCAGCCCGCAGTGCCAACAGGCTGGTCGTAAACAGATTTCGTAAAATTATAAAGAAAAAGATACCTTGAGTTACTTTTGCAGTGGGCATGTGGTTTAAACTAGACCCCATCCATTTCTTGGGCGGCTGGTGGACGTTCTGACTATCTGGCCGATTTTTTGACAGAGGCGGATGAAAGCTGTGAGAACGACGAGCTTTGAGAGCATCTAAACGTGTGGCATGTGTCATTGAAGGCTTTGAGCTTAATTGTCTCAAGTTCAAGTTCATATCGTCCTCGATTATGATTGGTTCATCAAGTTTTGCTTTTGAGGTTTCTCCGCCCTGAATGGTCAATCCACCGTTTCGATACACGGGCGTGGTTATAGTAGGCGGGACTTGTCTCGGATGTCGATTCATCATTTGTTGGGAATGAATTTGACGCGGTGGTCGACGCATTTGATTGGATGCGATAGATATGTTTGGTGATAAAACATGTTGTTGTAAAAATGCATGGCCGCTATTGGATGTGTGCTGAGGGGGCGGGGCACGGACTTGGTATTGAGGGTATAGCGCATTGGTGCTTGTCCTCGACTTTGGACAGTTTGTTGAATTTGTGGTTGCATAGGCCGCGATTGGAGAAATTGGGATTGCATTGGGCCTTGGTTGGTTTGATGCCGATATTGAGACAATGGATGCAGCGGATTGGTCGAGGGGTGTGGAATGGGCGGGCCTCGGATGTATGACGTATGCAATGGGCTGGGTTGGTTTTGACTGACAGGAAATGCTTGTCTTTGATTGGTTGGAAGACTGTAGTTACCGTGGTACTTGGGTGGGCTGCTTTTTTGATTGTGTAAAATTTGTCTCGGTATAGGAATAGGGAACGAGCTCGGGACGGTGGTTTGCGGAGGCAAAGGTGAAGTTTTGTTTAGCTGAACTTTATCGAGTTCTCGTTTTATCTTTTCAAGTTCTTTTATCTTCTTATCGACTTCCATTTGCTGCTGTTTGATGTAAGGCTCGAGATGCTGAATATCAGGCTGATAGGCTTGGGCTACGAGTTGTTGGGGTGTAGGCCTAGGAGAACCAATATTATTACTTCCAGCTGTACGCTGGATCACACGATTAGGGGAAAAGTTTGTACGATTTGACGTCGGGACTCTGGGTCCTGATATATGCGATACGTTGTTGTTGTCGAATCTGTTGACATGCTGTGGAATCGAATCTGTCTGCATGGAATTTGCCTCGATTCTCTTACTTGGTGGGACAGGCGGCAAATGTGAGGGTAGTTTTGGAATACTCGGAGCAGGCGAGTTTGAATCCGTAACGTAATTAGCCATTTTCGATGCCAAACTATCAGCTGACCATTTATTTCCATCTATTTGTCTTTTTGGCGACTTCTGAATTCGAGTATCAGTAACAATTCCCCTACTTCCTGGTTTGTTGATTACAGTTTGATTTCTGGTTTCGACTGTTTGCTTAAGCACCGGTGGTAAAGTTTTGGGTGAGTGAAACTTGTTGAAACCGGTTTGAACTGCTTGTGTTCGGTTTTCATCGATTTTCATTCGTTTAGCATCATCGAACGATCGTCTTACATCTCTCACACGTTTCAATGGCGATGATGATGAAGGCCGATCCTATGAAACAAAAATTAACTTTTTACAATATCTCATCGCTAGGAATATATACCGAGCTACCATATTGAATTCAATCGTAACATTTTTAAAATACTGGTTTGACCGAGGTTAGCATATAGAGACGTAATCACAACATGGGATGAGTGTTGGGCATGAAACAAGGTTCTATCTAGGGCTGGGCAAAATCGAATTATTCGAATAATTTTTTCGAATCGGATCGAATCACTTATTACCTGTAAATACCAAATATCCCATTTTTTACTCTTACAACTTGTCTCCATCATGGTTATCAGGAAATTGATAGTTTATGGAGTTTTTTCAATTTTTCAGTCCATATTACATTGTTTAAGAGCAACGATTTTCATAATTTAACGGCAAAATGCTATCGATTTTGGTCAAATTTGACCAAAATCGATAGCATTTTGTCATTAAAAATCAAAATTCTAGTTTATTTAGCAAGTATTTGTTCCATATGAAAGATTCATGATTGAATAGCATTAATAGTCAATGAATCATCTGCTAGACAGAAAACTAAAATATTCCATCTCTGTGTGCCTAAGTTTCTTTTATTGGAATTCACTACAGGCATGGCCCAAAACAGAACCAAACAAACGGGGCATCATATATCAACTACTATAAAATGAGGTGCAGTTAACTGCACTCTTCAAGCTCTAAACATCCTAAGCAAGACTGAACCACTGTAATAGAGTGCAGTTAGGGGTATCTGACCTGGACAATCGTGGCATTGTTTATCGTTTGTTAGTTTTCTTTCAGCGGCCTGTTACCACACACAAAAAAATACGCACTGCTACAGCTTGGAATTCGAAATTGATTCGAGTGAGTTTTTCGAATCGGATTGAATCACGGTCCCCGTGTAATTAGTAAATATCCCACTTTTACTATTACAACCTGTCTTAATTGTAAAAAATCAAGAAATTTATAGTTTATAGTGTATATTCAATTCACACCCCATGTCTAAGAGCAATTTCAACGATAAAATATAATTCATTCGAATATATTGTGTTCGAATCGGCGAATCGAATTGCCCAGCCCTACTGACACCGACATATTTTTTACAACAAATCTGTAAGAATGCAATATCTCACCGGTGTCTTCGCGGAATCGAGGGATACACATCTTTTAACAGAGGACCCATCACTGCTCGAAGATGATTCTGGGCGTTTCGTTGCACCGTGTTTCGGACGGTTATTCTGTGTGAGATGAGCCGGTTTCCGGATGAAAGTTTCCCTCGAAGAGGCAATGTCATCGTCTATTATTATTACCGGCTCTTTCACCGGTTTCGGATTCGAAACTGCGGACGCTTGTTTCACAGTTGTTGTCAAGTTTGTAGGGTTTTTCTTGCGACATGATAGAAAGACTAGGTGAACTTTCCGGTGCTTTTTTGATAGATAAATCCAATATTTTGGGGGATATTTGTCCCTTTTTAGGCCCCGTGCTTAAATCCAAAGGTTGACTATCGGATTCGGTGTTATCTAAGTTCCTCTTACTGAGGTCTAATGCAAGTGAGAAACAGTTCGATATTTTGATATGTGGGTCAGTTTCAACACTTTCGTCTGACCCGCTTTTATCGTTACTTTGCTCACTTGTACCAACGTGACCAATAGTCAAATCAGGATTGAAGTTCGAGTTTACTTCTTTGTGAGCTTGTGTTTTATCCATCAGCATTTTTTGATTGGTAGACAATTCCGTGCTTGATGTCGTCGACTGTTCCTTACAGTTTCCAACAGGCATAGTAGTGAAAAACCTGGCAAATTGTTTGAGATTGGGGAACTAAATCAACGCCTCTACATTCCCGATTTGTCGCCTTGGCGATAGTAACGCATGATTGCTTCTGTGTGACGCCATTTGTTTTATGAGAATTTGCCAAAACTCCCACAAGAACTGCTTGAAATAGATACTTGTTTCCCGCTAGAATTAGTGTTTATGACCCCACTGCTTTCAGTGTTAGCGTTGTTAGATTCTTCTTCGTCTATAATGCACAAGGGCGGTGGACTCATCTCATTATTAGATTCCATATTCGTCGGCGACATTTTTATCAAATGATCGAAGGGTTTCACAATTCCAACCATGGATGATCCTGGGAACAAATGAAAAGTCTCAATTAACAATGGATGAATAAACGAGGCAGATTCACTGAGAATCGAACCCGACATTTTTATCTTTCAATACCAACGCCGTAACCAACGATCATTGCACAAGCGGATTATCTTCGAGATAATCCAATTTGAAACTTAACATTACAGACAACTCGGCCGAAAACTAACTGGGCAGTATCCAATAGGCCTTTGAAACGCGCTCTATAAAGCCTATACAAGGTGGACATGGACTCAACGGGAATAGAACCCACCCGGGATCTCCGACTAGTGTAGCATTCGGCTGGACACGAGTACACCACCGAATACAACTTTTTTTATGAATATGAACAAATATCATCTATAATGCATTTGAATATTTTACAAAGTCAATATTGATTTCTTTAAATTGATAATCAGGGAAAATTTTCAGTCAAAACGCAATATTTGATGTTTATATGAAAAGAGCGATTCGATCTGATTCGACACAATTATCCGAACCAGATTCGAATTTCAATTGCACAGTCTCAATTGTAAAGCACGCCGACTAATGGATACTTATACATGGTAAAAGCTGCAACAAAATGTAACTAGTACCAGTAGGAGTGAACCACTAGAGTAAAGTGCAGTGAGTAGCATCTGCCCTGGGTGGGAGTAAGAACCACTTGCGACTTCTTCGTTTCTTTTTATCCAGACATGACCAGACCTGGCCAGACATGATAAAGAACATAATTTTGTATGATTCTGACCTTTCACGTTGTTTGACGAAGACTTGAAATTATCCTCCGTGGTCTTGTCTGCACTAATTTGTGTTTTATCCGTTGTTACACCGCTGTCTGACGATTTCACACCTTCTAAGTTTGAGGATTGATCTTTAACAGTGGATGATGTGGTGGTTGGAGTGGTATTTCCGGCTCCGGATACTGCTGTAGTGGTGGTAGGATCTCCGGGAGTCAGTTCTGAACTCTGGACGTTGTTCAAAGGTTTGTCGTCCTCTGCCTTTGAAGTATAAACCAAATTTTTGTGATCAAAAACATACGAATTTATTGTTTTATAACGTGCTGTTCCTCACAAAGTTACCCTAAAACATTTGTAGGTTTATTATTAAAAAAAATCTGTGAATCCCGAAACCCGGTCTGCAAAAATAGTAGATGAAATTTGATAGCTCCGTACTCCGTACTCCGTACCGTACCATTGCCTTTGCCGATAATATTCAGTGACGAAACAGAGTTTTGAGCAAAAGGACAACTGAATAATAATTCAGAAGAAACGATCTTAAAAAATTATTATTCTACAACGTTTCATATCTGGGAAACTACCCAAAAATATTTGAAGGTCTAATACTGGAAAAAATTGTTTGAATTTGGAAAGCCGGTCTTTGAAAATTGACGTAATAATTTAATTTCTTAACATTGAATTCAATACTAGCTATCCAGCCCTTAAAATAATTTTTCCAGAAAATTTCGAACTTAAACTTTCTGCCCGAAATGAAGTAACGAATTAAAGTTACGCGACTACTTTCGGTCATTGGTTATCAATAAAAGGGCCTTTCCATGCGCAAAAATTAATGTGACGCTTTGTGAAAACTGCTTGTTCAAACATGCTTGACAAGACAAAAATTTCTGATATGTCGATAATGCAAAAATCCCCCCTTACTAACAGCAACGAACGAACTGCGCGCAAGATTTCTGCAGCTCAAAATATGACGTTATTATTTTTTGACTCCAATTATTCTCCATCAATAATTATTTTGAGCTCTATTAATGGCTAAACATTTCTAAATAGATCTTCCGATACAGAATGAGATTGATATCTAGTTTTAACAGCGAAAAAGAGCTGGCATATTGGCAACGTTTTTCTTTGCTACGAAATTTGACCGCATAATATAAGCCATTGAAAATTATTTCATAAAAAGCTCGTCCTGTTGGATGCTCGTTCGCCTTGTAAGTTGACGATCCACGGTTCAAATCCCGGCAGTCCGGCTCGTGAATCCACACTCATCAATAAACGAGGAAGTTATTCGTTACAATAGACTCAGTTGAATCGCAAAACCTCCCAACAGCACTAACCTTGTTCGCCTATAGGTAACCAACCACTAAGTACCCTGCTCCGGGTGATCCACTTAAAATTAATGGCTGTCCCAATCAAAAGAATTTGTTAAATCATCTTTTGTTATGTATGAGTCACTGATGGACCGCGTCGGCCAGACGCGGTTTATCGGTGGCTCATGCTTGACAAAATAAAATTTCAGATTAGAGTAAAACATATATGAATGAAAATGGGGTATTTTATTGTTCAGATCCCACCATACTTTTCAAGTTATTAACACATAGAACATATATAAAGCACCTTATAAAAGACAATTCGAAAAAACACACATATAAGACACCTTATATAAAACACTCATATTTTTTATATTCACTTCTTGGAGTGGATCACCCTGACTAAGGCTCTATACTAGCGGCCACATAGAACATATATAAAACACCTTATAAAAGACACTTCCATGAAACTCACATATGAGACACCTATGTAAAACGCACATATTTTTTGAAGCCACTCCTTGGAGTGGATCATCCTGCCCATGGGCCATGGCCCTGTACTAGCGGCCACTTATAGACGGACAGGGTTAGAATTAATTGTTGAAAAGATAGGATCTTTTCCGGTTCGGCTTAGCCTACCCAAGTTTTTACACCCTAGGCAGTGGGCATGGATTAACGAGCCGGACTTGACGGGACTCGAAACCGAGATCTTCAATCTGAGATGCCAACATATTTATCTACTAGGCCATTATGCCCACATACAAGACACACATAAAAGACACTTAAATGAAACACACATACACGACACTTATCTTACACAAAAGACACATATAAGACACACATACAAGACACTTACCTTGATTTTATTTTCTTTAATTAGGTGTTTCACGAGCCAATTATGATTAGGCAATTCCATCGCCAATCGCATTGCAGTTTCTTTGCCGTCCAAAGTGTCTTCAGATCCCGCAGAACTAGAGGCTCGTCCTCGGTCTGAGAAACGGTACCATAATATTTTTTTTATCATTTACTATCAAGAGGTCGGAATATTTTATAAAGAAACTTTGAAAGAAACGACAATTATAAATAAGGACTGAATAGAAGTGTAAAAAGAGAATAAAAATATATTACTAATATTAAACTTCAACTCTCTATTTTTTCTATGGTATAAATTATTTAATTTATTCAAAGAACTTCCCCAAATTTTCTGTTTAAAAAATGTTGAACTCAAAAGTATCGCACTGTTACAAAAATGTAGTAAAATCGTCGTCGTTTTACAGCAATTTTACTCGGTAATATTGAATAGGTATATAAAATCGACCCATTTCGGACGATTTGTAGATCGTGGATTTCGCTGACATGGGAAAGAGCGTCAACATTCACAGAAGGTTGGATATTCGAATAAAAAAAAAATCGCGCGTAGAAAATGCTTCAGAGTGAAGTTTCTGAGGGAGAAGACATCTATAAATAGGTAATTTTCGAATACCCGCTAACCAGAGCGGAAAAGGACTTAATGTTTTTCTTGTTATTGAGTCGTGGATGAAAACTTGACTTTCAAAATAATGAAGTAATTGAAGCAATTTCGGATAATATGATGTCTGCTTTCACTTTAGCTAATATTGCGCAATTACCTGCATTATGAAAGTTATAATACACAAATAATAGAGCATAACTTTACTGGCCTTGGCGATGTGAATATTACAAATCCTAAGAGTTGACAGAGATGGCATAAATCTTAAGTTAACACAAAATCCCCCCCCCCCCCCAAAAAAAATAGGAAAAATATAATTTCGCATGTTTCCCACATTAATTAAAGTAACGGAAAAGAAAAGTTGGATTGTGTGAAAACACAAGAACTACTACAGAAACCCGTACGATATGGGGTGATTGCCCCCAAAGGCATGTCGCCTCTCTCTCGATTTTGCCCAAACAGTGTGTGTTAATCATCAATTCTGATAACACCAAGCAATATCACTTGCTATCAGCCCAGATAAACAGATAAAAGATCATCACCCGAAACATTAATTTGTGATTTTTTTCGACTGCAAACATTCGTCTGCTAAACTACTGGCTGATAATATGTTGAAATGTCTGTACTACATCTCAACTCCAAAATATTTGGCGGCAATACCAAACGCACGGAGACAACCTTGTGCTAAATTGTATCAAATGCAACGGTTAGTCATCTTTTTTATTGAAATTTTGTCTAAGATAGGTCGGAAGCAGCGCGTGGAAGAAATCAACCAACGCTGCACGTTGGTTGAATTCTTCCACGCATTGCTCCCGATTTATATCTTAAACAAAATACCAAAAAGCTACTGCGAGATGCATTGACTCCACTGCGGAAAGTATCCTCATTAAGATTGAACCTATATAATAAAGTGCAGTCAGTGGAATCTACTCTGGGCGATAGCGAAACCATCCACCACTCCTTGTAAAAATCATCTACCACGTGTTAAAATAATGAAACAACAGTAAAGTTACGGTCGACCATATTTTAAAATAATACGATGGTAATATTTGGCGGCAATACCGCAATACCCAATGAGACAAACCAGCGCCAAAAGCTCATCAAGAAATTAATAGTTAACTTAAAGTAATGACGTTCCTGTCAGTGGAACTGACCACAAACATATTTATTCAGCCAAACAAATATAGATACGAAATTCACAAGAAAACACTTTGAATGAACCACATCGTTGCAAATAATAGCAACCGCTTCTTTTATTCTGTCAATCTGTCAAGATTGAATCAATCGATACATTTATACCCTAACTAAAACGGAAAGGGAAATTATCTTTTGTTAAGCATGTGTCACTGATGGATCGCGTCGACGAGACGCGGTCCATCTGTGGCTCATGTTTGACAAAAATAAAATTATTCATTGGGATACTGAACAAAACATACTTCACTTCAGAAATTTTTTTTGAAAAAGTACATATATAAGTCCAAATACGAAACTCCTCTAAAGCAAATAATATTGACCGCGGCTTCGATTTTGTCAAGACGAGAATGAGTCAGTCGATCAGCCTAAGACATATCTGAGATACAGTGGCGTATTCAGAATCTTGAAATATTTATGAAAAAAGTTATCGCGGGACCTAAAATAGACTAAATGGGTGTTTTAAATTTTGAGATTTTCTACGTTTTGAAGCACTTAAAAATGTCACACAACCTGGAGATGGTACAAAACGCCATGATTTGTCGAAACAGATATATCTTTTTGTATCCTACCTGTGGGCGCAATATGATTTAATTGTGAATAATTCTGGTAGCAATCACCCGTTAAAATAAAACGTTATTTTTGAATTTTTTTTCGGTTGGCGAGACCAACTAACCTGAGTATTTTTTGGCGCATTTTTAGGAAATATATTTCGTCAAACAAAACTGATTGTGATAAGCCACAGTGGAGCAAATCACTTCAATTGCGATTTTTCTGTCCTACTCAATTGTCCTTCGGTGTATAGGTCTGTCCGAAGAATACTATTCTATTCTTGAGTCGCCAAATTAAAAAAAAAGTTCGATTCAATCATACAAAACTGCATCATTTTAATATAATAATTTTGACGTACCTTTTAGTATTATTAGCTTTTGCTTGTTTATTGTAAGGCTAGGATTCGAATACGCGATTCGATCAATATCAAATCGAAATATATCGATTTTGATAGGAGTTCTCTCTGAGCAAGGCCGAAAGCAGCGCACTAAAAGAGCTAACTATTGGCCCCTAGGGTGGCGAAGATCTACTACGAGATAAAGTGTCAGCAACTGCACTCTAAGAGAAAAACATACCACTCCACGCAACTATCCATATTATGTGCAAAATCTGTGCTACAGAAGTGTATCACATTACCAACAGCATTACTTCGTCAGAAAATCTGTTCTCAAGTATACTTCGTCAAGTATGATTCACTGATGGATTGCGCCGTCGAGGCGCGATCTATCTGTGGCTCATGCTTGACTAAATTAAGCCCCCACAACTTGTTACTGCCTCACAGACAATATTACAGATGAGCATTGATCAAATCGATTCATTGTCGAAAGAGATCCGATTGCTACACTGTAACAAAAATACAGAAAATCGTCGCTTTTGACAGTAGTTTGACTTGGTGATGTTCAAATAAAATTATGAAACAGACGTTTCAGCCAAATATGGACCGTTAATTAAACGCGCCCATACTATTCTGAAAGTTTCGTCAACGTAGCGTTTTTCGAATTTACAACATACAAAATTACTTTAATTTTTATATAAATTTACCGTACTTTTTCACAGTGCGTTTCTGGTTTAAGTTCAATCGAAAACATCGCCCACAGCCTGATTGCGTTGCTTTCACTAAAGCAACCAACAGAATTAACGTCACATTTGAGCGACCGGATTTCCGATCGTTGACTCCAACAACACCCGAGGGGAAGCATAATAGCGATTACTACTGAATACTGTATCAAAAATGCGGTATCATCGCTATTTGAGAGTAATTTTACCTGGAACTTTTTAAATAAACCAAAAACAAATTTTTGGACATTTTAAACTCTGTATGTGCGACCATAAAATGCGCTTAGTATTTTGCAATTATACAATTTCGAGAAACTTTTCCAATTTACGGTACTTTTTAACAGTGCGTTTCTAGTTGAAGTTCACTTCCAAAGATCAATCATCCATCGATTTCATCATCAACCACGTCGCTTTTACGAACGAAGCAACGGAATATCATGTCACATCATTGAGCTCCCGGATATCCTATCGTTGAATCCAGCCACATCCAAAGGCAAACATAAAAGCGATGTCAGAGAATCTTTCCGAGTGGCATCGTCATTGGAAAGATCCCAGATACCAAGCAGCGCGGAGAGATACGCAAAACTCATAGGTTTAGCGCCACCCAGAGCAGATATCACCACGACTTTAGTTTATAGCGATTCCGTTCTCAATGAATTGTTTGCCCACCTGAGGTGCAGTAGTAAACTTTTAATATTTATATAGAAGTTAATATATAGTTCTCGTGTGACTCTGCACAAGATCGCGTTCTATCTTTGGCGCATTCATGGCCAAATAGACCTTCGAATATATCTGCACATCTCTGTTCTATTCCGTTCTCGAATAATCTAAAAACCTACTATTTTTTATCGAAATTTAATCTAGGTAAGACCCTTACCAGTGCCTAAAGGAACCAACTGACAGCCATTTAATCGCAAAGAGCTACTAGATGATGTAAAACCAAGAACTGCAATCTAAGCAGAAAACATCCCCATCGGAATTGAAATGAAGTGCAGTGAGTGGAATCTGCCCTGGGCGATAGCAAAACCCTCTACCACTCTTGCATATAGTTTTAATTCGGGTTTACTTCCTTTATGAAATTTGTATAAAAAGACAGCACAAAATATCGATTACATTTTTCTAATAATTCTAATCGCAACTAAAAGTGATGATGGAAACACTATCGCCCAGGGCAGATGCCACACATTGTACTTTACTATAGCGGTTCAGTTCTGTTTAGGATGCTTTCCGCTTAGAGTGCGGTTGCTACTATTACATTTTGGAGTAGCTTTACGCCATTAAGTTCAGCGGTTTATTTTCAACGAAAAATCTTTTCCATCTAACTGCAACTCAATGCTATTCCTTTTGATGATTCGAATCGATTCGAAGCACAATTTATTCGAGTCAGTTGTGATTCGGTAACATACCGAATCAGAATGATTTTTTAAAGCATAAGTTATAGATGGCTCGAGCCTTCACGGCTTCATGCCTAACGAAAATAAATATTTTTCAAATTTTTGTGACTCGGCGACTCAGTCACAAGTTCTAGATATCGATATTGTGATAATCGAACAAATATCAACGGTAAATTTGAGGCATCAGTTATTTGGACGTGATTGATCCGAAAAAATTACTCAAATCTGATTTAAAAATTAACACTCCTCGGTTTTGCCTACCCCTTCGACTGACCTGCATTGACTCTAAAAATGCACTACGTATCCACAAACAATATTCAACGTTTAGCTCGAGCATGTGGGCTGTTTGCTGCAGAATTGATGAGAAGCACCAGGACAAAAATATCATCAGGGAAATTAAAATGACTAAACGGTTGCGCCCACATAAAAGAATATAATAAAAGCACAGAACCAGGAAACTTCCGGGAAGCTAAGCAAAGAGCATATCTCGGTGAATATATTAGTAGATAAAATAAAATTTTTATTTTCTGAATCTATGCTATATAAACTAGAATTTTCATTTTTAACGGCAAAATGCAATTGATCTTGGTCAAATTTGACCAAAATCGATTGTATTCTGCCGTTAAAATATGTAAATTGTTGCTTTTAGACAAGGCAGTGTGAATTGAAAAAACACTACAAACTATCAATTTCCTGATAACCACGATGAAGACAGGTTGTATTAGTATAAATGGGATATTTGTTATTTACATGGAATTAGTGATTCGATCCGATTCGGAAAAATTATCCGAATCAGATTCGAATTTCAAATGATTCGGTTTTCCCAACCCTGGGCGCAAGGAAATATATAATTTAGCTCAGTCTCACAGTTACGTTCCTGCAACCTGGACACCTTCTCGGTAAAGATTTGCACCTTTGGCGATATTTTTTGAGAGTACATGCACCTAGGAGTCGACATTTCTTTTAGGTAAATGCTGTAATAGATAACTTTTTGTGCCATTCAATTATTAGGACTAGGACTGGGGAAAACCGAATCATTCAAAATCATTCAAATCTGATTCGGTAAATTTTTCGAATTAAATCGCATCATTAATTCCCTATAAACGGCAATTTTTCTTACAATTCCGACGAATTATCAAAATCAATAAATCTATAACAACGAAATCACTGATTATGAATACTAGAGACAATGTGAACCTTGTCTCTAATAGTTATCATGAATTCACTCTTAATTTTTCACGGTACAAAAATATTTACCATTTTTTCTCTCTTTAAAATGTCATTTATGCCCCTTATTTTACAACTTTTTGTTCCTATGACCGACGTGCAACATTTTTTTTTTTATTGAAATTAACTATAACCACGGCCGGGTAGCAGCTCATAAAGGGAACCTACCAACAGCCACTCAATAGCGAAGATCTATTAAAAGATGTAATACAAGCAACTGCACTCTAAACGGAAAAAATCCCAAACGTAACTGAACTGTCATGGTAAAATGCAGTGAGTGATGGGCGACGGTAAAACCATCTACCACTTCTTTGCTACCTTTTACTATCTACCCCTTTGCTACCTATAGGGCATAAAATAGATTCGAATTTCCGAATCGAACTACCCAGCCCGAAGTATAACAGTTCCAAAATCCCATCTACAGTGCAGACTACTTTAGAAAACATAATTTCCGAAAAATGTGTTCAGGCTACGTTGCTTTTTGCTGAAATATTAATTTTTTCGTCACTATATATATAACTATCGAACTAGTTGTTAATATTCCAAAAACTAATACCCTTAATCAACGGAAAAAAGCTCATCAAGCTCGACTTGTAAATATTCGTTGTACATTTTCTGGGTAATATTGGAACATTTAACTGAATAACTTCCTTCCGCTTCGTTGTCCGGAAAATTCTATGGACTCAAAATCAATTTACAAACCGCCAGATATTAACTAAGCGAATTTAAACCTCAAAAATTCCGAACACTTCCTGGTTCATGGAATATTAAAACATAAATAAATATACATTTTTCAAACAAATTCAAGCGCGAAATTTTTTCAGCTCATTATACAAAAACTAATACAATTTGAATGAATCTACGTAGTTTCATCTTTTCTTCCAACCAAGAGTTGTTAAGTATGAAAAACATGGAATTGATGAAAACATATAGAATTGTTGATTCGCTGAACACATTAGTAATTGAAATACCATATCCCAACATTGGCGGGGGAAGATGCTAAATCTAGAGAGAAAAAAGTAAGACTGAGATATCTTCTACCGAAAGTTGCGCGTTGCAGGTGGGCGTTTTTTTATTGGCTTTTAGCAAAAAAAATACTCCATCTTCAAAACAAAAGCAATTAAAACATTTAGAATATGCTATAGCGCGCTGAATGCCCACAAAAATTTTGCTTTTTAAAAGATTTTTTGTACCGAAATCGTTCCCTCTCTTTTTTCAAAAGTCGACCATAATGCGATCACCTTGATTTTTTTAATAGCCATTTTTAATAGCGTACCCAAGTTATTACACCCTGAGTTGAATAGTGGGCATGGATTAACGAGCCGGGCCCGCCGGGACTCGAACCCGAAATCTTCAACTAGCGATGCCAACATATTCAACCACTAGGCCCTCGAGCCCATATTTTCACCACCCTTCTCCAACTACCTTTTTCAAATTATTTACGTTAATTAAAATGTTTGGCCATGCACATAGTCACTAAATATTACTAAAACGAACAGGCATTTGATAAGATAGATCCGGATATCCCGCAATTATTCACTAATATAGATCAAACATTCTCGTAATGTGTTTATTTTGATTCTTCTGATCCTGTATGACTAATAACAAATGTTTCCAAACACGGAATACAATTTGAAGAAAAAATGTGTAACACTGTGAATACGTCCTACATTTAACCACGCTTGTTGCAAAATGGAGCGTTACAGATATTCAAAGCAAAATAATCAAGAACAAAAACATAAAGTTGCGATATAACAGTAAATAATAGCAAAGATCTACTACTAAATGTAGTAGTAAATGTAAATGTGTAAATGGAAATTTTGAATCGTTTGGACTTCGAATCTGATTTGAAAATTTTTTCGAATCGAATCCTTAATTTTATGTAAATAACTAATATCCTATTTTAACTATTACAACTCATTCTGATTGTAAAAATCACGATATTCATTGTTTACTGTGTCAGTTCAATTCACGTCCCATGTATTATTTAACAATTTTCCTATTATTTTAACGACGAAATATAATCGATTTTGATCCAATTTGACCAAAGTCGATTGGATTTTGTCGATAAAAATAAAAAAAAATAGTATATTTATCAACTTTCGTTTCCATGAATGATTCATGATTGATTCGATTAAATTGTGCTTCGAATCGATTCGAATCACCGAACCGAATTGCCAAGCCCTAGTACCAGCAACTGCAATCTATGTGTAAAATACATCCAAAATGAAAAATGACCGCTATATTAAAGTGTAGTGAGTTGTATCTACCCTGGGAGACGGTAAAGCGATCATCTCCCACATCTTAAATATTCAAAAACTGCAAGCAAATATGGGGTAAACTCTGACTCACTGACAATACACACTTTCTGTAATAATTTCTAATTTATATATATTTGAATCAAAAAACCTTCTACCCCTGGTTAATCAATCTTGAGTCACTGAAAGTCACCGCGCCGCTGAAACGTGGTCTATCTGTGGCTCATGTGTTACAGAATTGATCGAGACTAACAAATTTATCAATAAAACTAGTTTGCCACAAATTACTGATAAATGAAAAATATCTTATACTGTCATGTTGGCCGCAGTTCAAATGAGCCGACTAACTAATTATTTTACTTCTATGCCTTTACTCGACGGATCTGTATGCCTGGGAGCAAGCATTTCCTCTGTATCAAGAACTATAGACAATAGGTTCAATAGTCAATACATAATTTCTTTTCCGAAGCGTATGAATGGAAAAGCTTCGGATTAATTACTCGATTTGTCGTTCTGTTTGTTTGTTTTTTCAATTAAAATTAACCCGAATGAGGCCTGAAGCAGCAGCTACAATGACAAAGAACTACTCATCTAATATATATATTCAAAAGAGTTATAACAAGGTGTTCCACTATATAATTTTTTTTATGGCCCCGTGTTGAAGTTGATCACCCTGACCAAGGCCCTGTACCAGAACCATCATCCTTAGTAAAGATCTATCGATGCTACCTATAAGGGAGGGCTAGGCAAAACCGAATCATTGGGGATTCGAATCTGATTCGAACAATATTTTCGAATAGGATCGAATCACTAATTCTTTGTATATAACAAATATCCAATTTCAATATTATAACTTTTCCCCATTGTAAAAAAAACAAATTTATAGTTTATAGCGTATTTTCAATTCACACTAAAAACAACAATTCCATATTTTTAACAACAAAGTATAATCGAATTTGGTCAAACTTGACCAAAATCGATTGCATTTCGATGTTAAAAATGATAATCCCACTTTTCTTAACAAGTTTTTGTTCCTATGAACGATTCACGATTGATTCGTACTAATCGTGCTTCGAATCGATTCGGATCATCGAATCGAATTGCCCAGCTCTACTATAAGCAAGAAACTGAATCTCAAATCTTCTATTGTGCTATTCTATCTCTATATAGCTTCAAGATCAGACATCTGTATAAGATTAATACCGCATTTTAATTTGATACTTCAGAATAATATTATCTTTCTTGATTTAACGTTAATGGGCCAGAGATGGATCGCGCCGACAAGGCGCGATTCATCTGTGGGCCCATGAACGAAAAAACCAAGCTAACAACCGGAAAGGCAGTCCATACATTATTTCCTACTGTGCCTATTGATCTCAAGTTGGTCCATTGTACGCAATGCAATTATAAAATGATATTGGAGTCAATAAATACAAAGGCTGGTGTCTCCGGATATCCGGAGTCATATAACTCGCATTATATTTCAATATCGTAACCGGGAGCCCGGATGCCTATGACTCAATCAATAAGCCAAATACAAACGTGGGAAGTGGTACTGTTAGAATAATCCGTTCAAATAAATATATATTTTAATGTTAATTCTTATGATGACAGTATTTCTTTCCTTAGTCGTACGAATATCAAGAGCAACCATTATGGTAAACTATAATAACTTTTGGTGGAAATCGATAGCAATAAATTCAAACACTATTAAAGAATAGAGCAGAAAGTCAGTCAAATAAGTCAAATGCAAACGCGAGAAACCCGATAAATATATATTTATAACAAATATAAGTTATATAAATATATATATATTTATATATATAAGTTAGTCAAATCGGCAGATTGTAGGCTGCTCTTAAACTCGGTCGCCCGAAGAAAATGCTAAAATAATTGCAATATTTACTTGAATATTTGCAATAATGCGATATCTCATGCCCATCAGCATTCAAACGCAATCGTTATTAAAAAATTGTGATTGCTATAAAAATGAAATGAAAAGTTTTGACTCACATTAAAAATATTATAGTTGGGTATAATATTGTTCTATAACCACTTAGTGGATAAACCCGACCAAGGCCCTGTACCAGCGGCCACTTATATACGGACAAGGTTCGGCTTAGCCTACCCATGTTAATACACCCTAGGTTGAGTAGTAGACATGGATTAACGACCCGACTCGCTGGGACTCGAACCCGAAATATTCAACCCGCGAGGCCAACATATTAACCCCTAGTCCATCGCGCCCACGAAATTCATAGTCGATATTAAAAAAAGGTTATAAATATTGAACCTCAGTTGACTGTTCTCACGTTACTCATGTTTGACAAAATAATAATTCTAATGGCGTATCGGGGTAATATTTCCTTTTTTTATATAAATTCACGATAAGTAAGGCCAAAGCCGTGTCTGAAAGAACCTACCAGAACAATTAATAGCAAATTACTGCACGTTGTAGTACAACCAATTGCATTATAAACGGCAAACATTCCAAGCGGAACTTAACGCTATAGTAAAGTGCGGTGAGTGGTATCTACCCTGGACGAACGTAAAACATTCCACTCTTTCTTAAAGGTTCTACTACCTTATCTACCACTTTCTTTTTCTTCTTTCAAAAGCTTGTCACGTAAACTCAATCAGAAATTCCTTTTTTGCAAAGAATAAGGCGCTGGTGGACCTCACCTTGGAGCCTCGATCCATCAGTGACTTATGCTGCACAAAAGATGTATCGAAATCATTTTTTGGCGCGTAATATTGACCTCTCACATTTGACCTCTCACAAAACACTTGAAGCATCAACCCTTATTTTGTTAAGTATAAGCCACAGATGAAGCGCGCCTTGGCGGCGCGATCCATCGGTGACTAATACTTAACAAAAGATGCTTAGCCAAAAAAAATGTTGATTGAGAAAATGTTTTAACCGGTATTTTGTCTCACAATATTTAATCTCGCATTAAATCAACCCTTCTCCGTTATCAAATTTGATATACAAATCTACCTCGCGCTATGCTCAGGAGCAAGTATCGCCTTAAGCTAGCAAACAATACAAAGCAAAGTATCACAATATACTATTGATTCCTAAACAATGCGTCATGCCGACAAAAGTTCATCTTGTCTGGTGCGATGATCAGGTGCTTTTAACGGTTCTAAACCTTTCGCAAGTCTTAGCCCTTTCGCAGTGATTCTCAAAAGACAGAGGTTCTTGTTATAATAATAAAATTTTATTTATTTTATGAATGCATAAAGGAACGAAACTAAGAAAGCCGTGCAATGACTTTTACATTGCAACTAGAAAAACTCCTCACAAAAAAATTGCCTGTCCCACTAAGTTCCATCTACGAGTACTTACTTGCTCAAAGCGAATTTCTATAAAAAATGATTAACAAAACATAATAAGTTTTTATTGCACTGTAACAAAAGTACGGTAAATTTACTGGTCATTTGCAGTAATTGAATATTTCCAAAAGTTAAGAAAAGCCAGGTTGATGAGATTATGCCAATGATGGGCTTTTGATGCGCCGCACATTTGCGGGGCGTTCCATTAACACCCCATATTCGGCCAAGAACGTCATTTTTGAATATTTTTTAATACCACTAAGTAAAATTACTGTCAAAGACCAGTGATTTTGTTGCATTTTTGTTACAGTGTAAGATATGTAACCTGCTTGCAGAAACACTCAACTAAGTGACTTTAAAAGTTATTGACAATGCTTTTAAATACCTGAAGATTTCAAATCAATCCTAACGAACGAAAAACCAGACTTTGTTCTACAGTTTATGCGTTTAAAAATCTATCGGTTTACAAAAAGTAGTCGTTTTAGCGCACGCTGCAAAAAAACGCAGTAAAATCGCTGGTCTTTGACAGTAATTCTGCTTGGTGCTTTTAGAAATAAAACTATAGAATTGATTTCTTAGGCCAAATATGGGCTTTTGATGGAACGCATCGTCGAGGTATTGCCAGTATTGCCACAAAACCCCATCAAAAGTACAATTTCGATACTTGGAAAATACATTTACTGTGGATGAACAGTAAATTAACTGCCTTTTTATCACAGTGCAGTTGATCCACCAAGTGGCGCCTCCGGATACCCGTGTGCAGATAACTCTCAGATTACCGGACGTTCTGGACGCCGCCGGAACGTTTAGTTTATTTATTTAAGGTGGATTTAACTTAGTCATAATTTTATACCGAAATTTAATTAACGGTAAATGTTGTAGAAATTTGAATTTTCGATAAACTGTCAAATTTGTGTGAGATAATCATTCGCATTGTATATATATTTCCAAAGTTAAAAACGCCATGTTGATGAGATGTAAGACAATTATGTACTGTTGATGGACCGCAGTGCCTTCCATCAACACCCCATTTTTGGCCAAAAACGTCAATTTTGAATTTTTTTCAATCCCGCCCAGGTAAAATTACTGTGAAAGACCAGTGATTTTGTTGCATTTTTTGTTACAGTGTATAGTGAAATGAAACAGAAGAAGCGAAAGATGGTTTTACACTTGTCAAGAGCAGATAACAGTCAATGCACTTTATTAAGAGGATTTTGCGCTCTATGGGATGTTTTTCGCCTAAATTGTTGTTACTGGTATTATATATTGTAGCTACTCTATATGCCATATAAGTGGCCGTAAGTCAGTTTCCTCATTGACACTGCTTCCGTCCCTGCTTAGAGTGAATTTCGATAAAAAAAATATACAATCTCAATAATCAGTAATTTGCAATACCCGAAATTTTGATGCATATTTTCATCGTGTATAGTTGTATTTTGAATTCCAAGATGGGTTTTTTCAATTTTCAACTGCAGAAAAAAAAATCATTTTAAAAGTTCCGAATACAATTAATATACGCAATGGTCGTGATTTACGTGATTTAATCAGAGCAGGTCGGAAGAAGTTGACCCAATGATCAAATCTGCGACCATCATTTTACCACACATATTAGGTAAAGACTCATTCAAGTCTAACATCCTTCAGAAACATTCTACTATATCTAATCCCTCTCAGGCTAATACAGATGCCAAACACTTACTTTGAATATGAAAGTTTGCAGTTCCATAATACGTTTGGTCCCAATCAGAATTTTTATATTGTCAAGCATGAGCCACAGATGGACCGCGTCTTATCGACGCGATTCATCAGTGACTCATGCTCAACAAATGATGTTTTGACAAAAGTTTTCCTTTCCAACTTGTACGTTGAGTGACGGTTAACCGTGTGTAGACTCCTCTTGCATTGCCGGAAGTTTACGTCGCCGCTGGGACTATAGTTTGGTAGTTTATTCACGATTTTTTTTTACCTTGTCTCAACTTTATATTGTTTTACAAACGTACGGGTAACATCGGCACGTTGGATACCATTCACGTGCGCTACTAGTGGATATTTAACGTGTTGGTCGTGAGTTTTTCCATTTTTATTGAAATCCTTTTCCCCTTTTTTTAATGAAGTTTTCTCTGAGGAAGGTCGGGGGTAGTTTATAAAAGGAGCTGGGTAACGGCCGCTCGAATTTCAAAGAGCTACTGCAAGATAAAGAGCCAGCATCTGCACTCTAAGTTGAAACCATCCCATACAGAACTAAATCACCACCGTAAAGTGCACTGAGTGGTATCTGCCCTACAACTACACGGCTTTTTCGTTATATATGGATCGTTGAAGAAGCGCACCGCCGTGGTTCATCAACAGTCTATATTTGACACGAATCTATTTTTTTCTTTGGAAATACGCAATTACTGCAAATATTCCGTAAATTTACTGTACTTTTTTCACAGTACAGTAAGGTTGGAACCAGTAAACCAAAGGAACGTCTACCGCAGTTGCTCCTTTGAGTGATGTATACCCGTGCGCAGACACATCTGGGAATCATCGGATGTTCAGGTCGCCGCCGGGGTTTTAGTTCCTTTTTTAGAAACAATAATATCGATCTTAAACAATGAGTGGATTTTGAATCGAATTGAAACGTGTTTCAAACCGTCGGGCTTGAGGGTTTAACTGCACTGTAACAAAAATCCAACAAAACCACTGGTCTTTAACAGTAATTTTACCTAGCGGTATCAAAACTGATTTTTTAGCCAAATATGGGCTGTTGTGTTGATGGAAAGCATTGGTGAGGTGCTGTAAATGACCAATAAATTTACTGCATTTTTGTTACAGTGTGTTAACACGTTGGCGTTGTAAGTTGAAGATATCAGGTCAGGTTTCGCAACTCCAATCAACCCAGGGTGTAATACCTTGGATAGATTGACCGGTGTATTTGACACCACTTGTCCTGTTTGCTTAAAACTGGCTAAAACTGGATGTAGGACGATTGGAGATTTAAGATTTGTCTTGCATGAGTCACTGATGAACCGCGCCTCGTCGGCGCGATCCATCAGTGACTCGACTCAACAAGCTGGATAAGAGGTAAATAGTTTTATTATCGTCCAGGGCAGATACCACAACTTGTGCACAAGTGCAGTTGCTGGCCATGTGAATGACCGTTAGTTGGCTTTAAGTTAGGCACTGCTCTAGGCACTCCTATGCAAAAAAACATGGTATATACATGGTATATGAAATTTTTCTGACCGGATCTGATTCACTTAAATTGGTGAATTTAAATAAAAACAGATTATCTGTTTTGCATGTTTCATATTTTATTACATCTATCTCGCTTATGCATATCGTGAGTAAGAATAACCGGATTCGAATATTTCTTACTTTTTACTTCATAATCAAATAGAAACATCTTCTCGACTCGAATTAAATATTGAAATAAAAAAATCTTTGTAAAAAAACGACAACATTGCCGTTCCGTTTCCATGAACTTATTAAATACCTTTTCTCTGTTTATTTCAAACATTGAAAAAATCACATCAAAGAATTCATGATTTTGCAAAGGACGAACCGAATCGAATATTCTTGCCAGTTATGACGAGAACTTGAGAAAAAACAGTCAAATATCTTACCTACGTTTATTCAAGTCACTTTTTGACTGGCGGATAACCGTGCATAGATACCTATGGAACTGTCGGATGTGCAGGTCGCCGCCGCACTTATATATTTGACAATAAAATCAGTCAGAAGCTATGATGACATCTTCATTAATTACAAGAGCAATGAATAAAAACATACACGTTTGTTAAGCATGAGTCACTGATGGATCGCGCTGAGAAGCGCGGTCCATCTGTGGATCATGCTTCACGAAGTTAAATTTCTAAGTTCTTTCTATCGTCAAATACAAACGACGAAATATGCATTATATCAAAGTTTCTTTTAAAGCTGTTTTTCCTGTCTGTTATTTTCCCAGACCTATTCTCGATAAAAAGTTAAAACATATATACACGCTCTTATCACAGTTACTCAATTGAGCGACAAGTAACTGTAGACATTAATACAGTTCAAACGTATTTCCAACGCATCGTAAAAAGGAAACAAAATAGTGGTAAATGGTTTTATCATCACCCAGAGCAGATAGCACTCATTGCACTTCAATATAGTTGTCCACCCTCAGATGTTCCTCCCTATGCTGACACTGCATTTTCCGACTCGCTTATCCTTGCCCACCACTCAACCCTGGGTGTAATAGCTTGGGTAGGCTAAGCCGAACAGGGAAAGATCATATCTTTCCAGCAATTGTAACCCTGCCCATCTATAAGTGACCACTGTTGCAGGGCCTTGGACAGGGTGATCCACTCTTAGAAGGGGATATATAAAAAAAATTAGAGTAGCTCTCTATCTTTTGAGTGCTTAATACCTTGCTCAGAGTGAATATCTATAAAAATGCCTAGGATGAAGGATAGGGTCGAGGCAAGGACTTAATTAGTTTTAAATATGATAATGAAGTTGGAAGTTTGTTTTTGATTAGTTTTGTTTTTGATTAGTTCTTTTCTTTGTTGGGAAAATCATTATTTTGGAGGCAGAAGCACTAAAAATACTCAATGTGTCTACTCGAAAGAGGTGCAAAAATATTCGCTTTTTAACGATATTTACTACACAAAAATATCAACATCTTGGCTGTTCTCAATACCGGAGTGGAGTCCTTTCCCTCGTCCCAATTCAACCGTCCACTGCTCTTCCTTTCTCTATTTTATTTCACCAAAACAAGGTCAAAGTTCGAAAAAAATCCATATACATTTATCGGAAAACCGTGAACAGACATCTCTATAATAGTAGAATTTTCAGGTCGCCGATGGAACTTATAGTTTATGGATAATGATGAAATCTGTATAGTCTTAGTCTAATCACTCAATAAATCCTCTTTTATACAAGAAGAATGAATAATTTTTGTTATATTGAAATATTTATTCCATAATTTCACTACTGTTTCTGCCCCGTTCTTTACTATAAAAAACGAAAACGAATAATTACTGCTAAATCGAATGAAGAATATATATAAACACATTTATAGCAGTAACTCCATGGGATGACGTTAAGGCGTGCGCAGACTCCATGAAAATGCCGGATGTTTAAGTCGCCGCCGGAACTTCTAGTTATTTAAAATGGTGAAGCATTTTTTTTTAACTTTGACCTCGTTCTAATTGTGTTTTTTTGCGAACCTGCACTGTGACAAAAAAACAGTAAATACGCTTTTCTTTTGAAGTAATTTAGTAATTCAATTCGATTTGAAGCAATCATAAATTTTATTTTGTCATGCATGTGCCACAGATGCCACTTTATCAGCGCCATCCATCAGTGACTCAAACTTAACAAAATTTATTGGAGCGAAAATTTTCTGACTTGGGTCCACTAGAACGAGAACTGGGATATTTAATTCGGTGATTCGAATCAATCCGAAGCATGAACTAGTCGAATCAATCGTGAATCTTTCACAGGAACAAAAACTTGTTAAGTAAAGTGAAAATTTCCATTTTTAACGATAAAATGCAATCGCTTTTGGTCAAATTTGACCAAAATCGATAGTATTTTTCGTTAAAATATGATAATTTCTGCGCTTAGATATGGAGGCGTGAAATTAAAACAAATTGCACATTTACAAAGGTGTATTTGTTATTTATATGGAAGTTCTGATTCGATCCGATACTGAAAAATTATCCGAATCAGTTTCGAATTTTAAAAAATTCGGCTTCTCCCAGCCATAGTCCCAACTCAAGCTAGGGACTGTAAAACCAAAACGGTGAGTGAGATCGACCGAGCGTTATATGGAATATACACACAATGTATGCACGAAAACGTGATCCCAGAGTGAGAAAGTATAAACACAAAATATTTTTGTTTATAGAAACCTATAGATCTCACAACACGCAACAAATAACGTTAGATATTGATGAATACGTACAGAATGTATGGGGATTCCGATTCGAATCGAATGTTAAAAATTATACCATTTGAAGTACGATTATAACAAAAATAATTTATGAAAAAAAATTCAGATTTCAAAATACACGTAAAATATCAACAAGGATTTTTGTCGGATCATACAAAATCACAATAAAGAGTGGAAAAAGTCCCTGGAAAGACTGAACCCCTATAATAAGGTGCAACTAGGGATATCTGCCACGGGCGAAGATAAAACCACCTTCCCCTTTTCTGTTTCCTTTTAGTCGTTTTTTACGGCATTTCGGAATTACGATAAAACTATTCCAAAGTCTACAGTGCTAAAATGAGCGCAATGCACAAATCGATAGGACTGGGCAAAATCGAATCATTTAGAATTCGAATCTGATTCGGATAACTTTATCTAATCGGATCGAATCGCTGAATCCATAAAGATAACAAGTATGTCATTTTTAATATTACTATTACTGTCTCCTTCATAATAATTATGGATTTCGCAGTTACAAATTACAAATATGAGGTTAAACAGACTCATAAGCGATCAAATTTTTGGTCGAATTTGACTAAAATAGATTCCATTTTGTCGTTGAAAATGGAAAATTCCACTTCATTTGGCGAGTTGCTGTACCTATTGTCGATTCACGATTGATTCAACTAATTTGTGCTTCGAATCGATTTCAATCATCGAATCGGATTGCCCAGCTCTAAATTGATGCTTTGCTATGAAAAACTCTAATTTACAATGAACTCAATGTAACCTGTCGTTCCTTCCTGGTCTGCACTACGCTGTACCAACACAACACAATGTGCTGCATATGCGCTACGTGGACATATTGATGACGGAAATAGCAACATAGCTTGTTAGCATTGCCTTCTGGTAAACCCTTATCTATAAATGTTAAATAAACTATCTTGCCATCATGAGAATTATTTTATCAGGCATGAGCCACTGATAGACCGCGCTGGATCACACGATTCATCACTCATGCATGACGTTTGCGAACAAAAAATTTTGATAGGAAAATCGACGACAGGAAGCATGTTCTATCAAGCATGAACCACTGATGGAGCGCGCTTGACAGCGCGATCCATCAATGGCTCATACTTGACAAAACACGCACAGAAAAAATTTCTGAAAGGGAATATTCATTCACAAATTTATCATCATGGTTTCCTTTTGTGTAAGGGCCGAACCAGTTTTTTCTTTTTCATTGAAATTTGCTTTAGGCAAGATCAAAAGCAATGTCCAAAAGAAATGTACTATTGGCCACCTTTACATAGCAGAGAACTACTTCAAATCGTAGCACCATTCACTAAACTTCAAGAAAACGTCCCAGAGAAGACGGAACCACAATAGTACAGTGCAGTGAGTAGTAGCATCATCATTTTTAGTGTAAAATGTATTTGAAATTCACTATTTTTTCAACATTTCGGATAAACGAAATATTTGGCCATTTATTTAGCTAATATCTGGCCATATTATCCACATTTTGCAGAAAGAGAAAAAAATAAAACGTAAAACGTATATCAGCATTTCACTGCAAAATGGATCAATTAAAAAATTCGAAAAAAGAAGTTGAGGTGCTTGACTATATACTTTCGATTGGAATCCACAATTGTTTGGAATAACATTCTTAACGGTATTTCTCTGTCTGGACGCGCAATCCATCAGTTATACATACTCTTTCTGGATGTATATGATTAATTGTTTAATTTTTTACTAGTCAATGCTTGGAGTGGAGTTGCCTGAGCAAGGCCCCTCTACCCGTAGTCACTTATAGGCATACAGGGTTATAGTTGTCGGAAGTATGAGATCTACTGCCGGACTCGCCGGGACTCGAACCCTAGATGCTAACATGATACCCACTGGGCCATCGAGCCCACACACTACATCTACTACTGAACTAAATACCTTTTTATCCTTTACCTTTGCGTACTTCCCCACTGTGTTGATTTTACCCTAATGCTCAATGACAACT
>OZ023143.1:17275833-17330344 GCA_963675895.2 Styela plicata | reverse complement strand
TCGGTACACATCCATTTACCATGAAATTCGTGTTAATTTTACACATCCATGTTGCTCTTTGCACATCCATTTACTATGAAATTTGTGTTTATTTCGCTTATGCATTTTAAAAGTTGGCACACGTTGCATGTTTATCAAAAACGTGTATCTGGTCGTGTTATGTCAACATCATCATGTTTTCATAGAATTGTCATTGAGCATCGGGGTAAAATCAACACAGCAAGGAAGTGCAAAAGGGTAAAGAATAGGAAGGTCTTTAGCTCAGTAGTAGATGTAGAGTAGGCGCGATGACCCAGTGTTTATCATGTTATCATTTCGGGTTCGAGTCCCGGTGAGCCCGGCACGTTAATCCATACCCACCACTCAATCCAACGTGTAAGAAGAAAATCGCGTATTTCCAAAACTCTGACCCTGTCTGTCTACAAGTGACGGTGGGTACAGGGGCCTTCGTCAGGGAGCTCCACTCCAAGGATTGACTAATAAAAAATGGAACAAATAATTTTATACACCCAGAAGGAGTATGTGTAAATGATGGATCACGCCGTCCAGACAGAGAGAAATACTGTTAAAAATGTTTGTGGATTCCAATCAAACGTATATAGTCAGGCACCTCGAATTTTGGTCAAAAGTATTTTCTTTTTTCAAAATAATTCGTTTTGCAGTGAAATGATAATATATTACAAAATATGCATAATATGTCCAAATATTTTGTATTTCGTTTATCTGATATATTTGAAAAAATAGTGAATTTCAAATACATTTTACATTAAAATTGATAGCGTTTTCACTCGCTGCACTTTACTATTGTGGTTCCATATTCTCTGGGACGTTTTTTTGTTCGAATGGTGCTACGATTTGAAGTAGTTCTTTGCTATGTATAAGGGGAGGATAGTTCATTTCTTTTGGACATTGCTTTTGACCTTGCTTAAGGCAAATTTCAATGAAAAAGAAAAAAACTGGTTCGACCCGTACGCAAAAGGAAACTATGATGATAAATATGTGAATGAATATCCCCTTTCAGAAATTTTTTCTGAGCGTGTTTCGTTAAGTATGAGCCATTGATATATCGCGCTGTCAAGCGCGGTCCATCAGTGATTCATGCTTGATAAAACAAGTTTACTGTTGTCACCTTTCCTTTCAGAATTTTTTGTTCGCAAACGTCATGCATGAGTGATGAATCGTGTGATCCAGTGCGGTCTATCAGTGGCTCATGCCTGATAAAATAAATCTCATGATGGCAAGATAGTTTATTTAACATTTATAGATAAGGGCTTACCAGAAGGCAATGCTAACAAGCCAAGTTGCTATTTCCGTCATCAATATGTCCACGTAGCGCATATGCAGCACATTGTGTTGTGTTGGTACAGTGTTGTGCACACCAGGAAGGAACGACAGGTTACATTGAGTTCATTGTAAATTAGAGTTTTTCATAGCAGAGCATCAATTCAGAGCTGGGCAATTCGATTCGGAGCACAAATTATTCGAATCAATCGCGAATCGGCCATATGAACCAAACGAAATGGAATTTTTCATTTCTTAAGGCAAAATGGAATCTATTTTGGTTAAATTTGACCAAAACCGATTGCATTTCGCCCAAAGGCCGGAGTGTAATCGATTGCATTTCTCTCCTGGAGCGGAGTGTAATTGATAATGTGGGTTTAAGTTTAAGCTGATATTTGCTATTTGTAACTGTGAAACTCGTTATTAATATGAAGGAGACGATAATATTTATAGGAAAAATGGCATACTTGTTATTTTTATGGATTCAGCGATTTGATCCGATTCGAAAAAGTTATCCGAATCGGATTCGAATTCCAAATGATTCGATTTTGCCCAGCCCTATCGATTTGTGTGTTGCACTCATTTAAGCACTATTGCTGTAGACTTTGGAATAGTTTTAACGTGATTCCGAAATGCCGTAAAAAACGACTAAAAGGGGTAGGTGGTTTTATCTTCGCCCGTGGCAGATATCCCTCGTTGCACCTTATTATAGGGGTTCAGTCTTTCCAGGGGCGTTTTCCACGCTTTATCGTGATTTTGTAAGATCCGACAAAAATCATTGTTGATATTTTACGTATATTTTGATATCTGAATTTTTTTTCATAAATTATTTTTGTTATAATCGTACTTCAAATGGTATAATTTTAACATTCGATTCGAATCGGAATCTCCATACATTCTGTACGTGTTCATCAATATCTAACGTTATTTGTTGCGTGTTGTGAGATCTATAGGTTTCTATAAACAAAAATATTTTGTATTTATACTTTCTCACTCTGGGATCACGTTTTCGTGCATACATTGTGTGTATATTCCATATAACGCTTGGTCGATCTCACTCACCGTTTTGGTTTTACAGTCCCTAGCTAGAGTTGGGACTATGGCTGGGAGAAACCGAATCCTTTAAAATTCGAAACTGATTCGGATAATTTTTCAGTATCGGATCGAATCAGAACTTCCATATAAATAACAAATATACCTTTGTAAATGTGCAATTTGTTTTAATTTCACGCCTCCATATCTAAGCGCAGAAATTATCATATTTTAACGAAAAAAATACTATCGATTTTGGTCAAATTTGACCAAAAGCGATTGCATTTTATCGTTAAAAATGGAAATTTTCACTTTACTTAACAAGTTTTTGTTCCTATGAACGATTCACGATTGATTCGACTAGTTCATGCTTCGGATTGATTCGAATCACCGAATTAAATATCCCAGTTCTAGTTCTAGTGGACCCAAGTCAGAAAATTTTCGCTCCAATAAATTTTGTTAAGTTTGAGTCACTGATGGATGGCGCTGATAAAGTGGCATCTGTGGCACATGCATGACAAAATAAAATTTATGATTGCTTCAAATCGAATTGAATTACTAAATTACTTCAAAAGAAAAGCGTATTTACTGTTTTTTGTCACAGTGCAGGTTCGCAAAAAACACAATTAGAACGAGGTCAAAGTTAAAAAAAATGCTTCACCATTTTAAATAACTAGAAGTTCCGGCGGCGACTTAAACATCCGGCATTTTCATGGAGTCTGCGCACGGCTTAACGTCATCCCATGGAGTTACTGCTATAAATGTGTTTATATATATTCTTCATTCGTTTTAGCAGTAATTATTCGTTTTCGTTTTTTTATAGTAAAGAACGGGGCAGAAACAGCAGTGAAATTATGGAATAAATATTTCAATATAACAAAAATTATTCATTCTTCTTGTATAAAAGAGGATTTATTGAGTGATTAGACTAAGACTATACAGATTTCATCATTATCCATAAACTATAAGTTCCATCGGCGACCTGAAAATTATAGAGATGTCTGTTCACGGTTTTCCGATAAATGTATATGGATTTTTTTTCGTACTTTTACCTTGTTTTGGTGAAATAAAATACGAGAAAGGATGAGCAGTGGACGGTTGGAATTGGGACGGGGGAGAGTACTCCACTCCGGTATTGAGAACAGCCAAGATGTTGATATTTTTGTGTAGTAAATATCGTTAAAAAGCGAATATTTTTTGCACCTCTTTCGAGTAGACACCTTGGATATTTTTAGTGCTTCTGCCTCCAAGATAGTGACTTTCCCAACAAAAAAAAATAACTAAAAAAATTCGTAAGATCGATAAAAACTTCCGACTTCATTATCATATTTGAATCTAATTAAGTCCCTGCCTCGTTTCCTTCATCCTAGGCCTTTTTTATAGATATTCACTCTGAGCAAGGTATCAAGCACTCAAAATACAGAGAGCTATTCTATTTTTTTACAGCCACTTCTTAGAGTGGATCACCCTGTCCAAGGCCATGTAACAGTGGTCACTTATAGATGGGCAGGGTTACAATTGCTGGAAAGATATGATCTTTCCCTGTTCGGCTTAGCCTACCCAAGTTATTACACCCTGGGTTGAGTGGTGGGCAAGGATAAGCGAGTCGGAAAATGCAGTGTCAGCGTAGGGGGGAACGTCTGAGGGTGGGCTCTACAACTATAGTAAGGTACAATGAGTGCTATCTGCCCTGGGTGATGATAAAATCATTTACCACTATTTTGTTTCCTTTTTATTCCTTTTTACGATGCGTTGGAAATACGTTTGAACTGTATTAATGTCTACAGTTACTTGTCGCTCAATTGAGTAACTGTGATAAGAGCGTGTATATATGTTTTAATTTTTTATCGAGAATAGGTCTGGGAAAATAACGGACAGGAAGAACAGTAAAATTTTAGATGTGAAGGAAACTTTAATATATTGTATATTTCGTCGTTTGTATTTAATGATAGAAAGAACTCAGAAGTTTAACTTCGTCAAACATGATCCACAGATGGACCGCGCTTCTCAGCGCGATCCATCAGTGACTCATACTTCACAAACGTGTATGTTTTTATTCATTGCTCTTGTAATTAATGAAGTTGTCATCATAGCTTCTGACTGATTTTATTGTCAAATATATAAGTGCGGCGGCGACCTGCACATCCGACAGTTCCATAGGTATCTATGCACGGTTATCCGCCAGTCAAAAAATGACTTGAATTTACATATGTAAGGTATTTGACTGTTTTTTTCTCAAGTTCTCGTCAGAACTGCCAAGAATATTCGATTCGGTTCGTCCTTTGCAAAATCATGAATTACTTGATGTGATTTTTTCAATGTTTGAAATAAACAGAGAAAAAGTATTTAATAAGTTCATGGAAACGAAATGGAAACGGAACGGCAATGTTGTCGTTTTTTTATAAAGATTTTTTTATTTCAATATTTAATTCGAGTCGAGAAGATGTTTCTATTTGATTATGAAGTAAAAAGTAAGAAATATTCGAATCCGGTTATTCTTACTCACGATATGCATAAGCGAGATAGATGAAATAAAATATGAAACATGCAAAACAGATAATCTGTTTTTATTTAATTCATATTCACTAATTTAAGTGAATCAGATCCGGTCAGAAAAATTTTATATACTATGTCTATACCATGTTTTTTTGCATAGGAGTGCCTAGAGCAGTGCCTAACTTAAAGCCAACTAACGGTCATTCACATGGCCAGCAACTGCACTTGTGCACAAGTTGTGGTATCTGCCCTGGACGATATTAAAACTATTTACCTCTTATCCAGCTTGTTAAGTCGAGTCACTGATGGATCGCGCCGACGAGGCGCGGTTCATCAGTGACTCATGCTTGACAAATCTTAAATCTTCAATCGTCCTACATCCAGTTTTAGCCAGTTTTAAGCAAACAGGACAAGTGGTGTCAAACACACCGATCAATCTATCCAAGTTATTACACCCTGGGTTGATTGGAGTTGCGAAACCTGCCCTGATATCTTCAGCTTACAACGCCAACGTGTTAACACACTGTAAAAAAGTGAATTTAATGGTCATTTACAGCACCTTACCATGCTTTCCATCAACACAACAGGCCCATATTTGGCTAAAAACTCAATTTAAATACCGCCAGGTAAAATTACTGTTAAAGACCAGTGGTTTTGTTGGATTTTTGTTACAGTGCAGTTAAACCCTCAAGCCTGACGGTTTGAAACACGTTTCAATTCGATTCAAAATCCACTCATTGTTTAAGATCGATTGTATTGTTTCTAAAAAAGAAACTAAAACCCCGGCGGCGACCTGAACATCCGATGATTCCCAGATGTTTCTGCGCACGGGTATACATCACTCAAAGGAGCAACTGCGGTAGACGTTCCTTTGGTTTACTGGTTCCAACCTTACTGTACTGTGAAAAAAGTACAGTAAATTTACGGAATATTTGCAGTAATTGCGTATTTCCAAAGAAAAAAATAGATTCGTGTCAAATATAGACTGTTGATGAACCACGGCGGTGCGCTTCTTCAACGATCCATAAATAGCGAAAAAGCTGTTCTAGTTGTAGGGCAGATACCACTGAGTGCACTTTACGGTGGTGATTTAGTTCTGTATGGGAAGGTTTCAACTTAGAGTGCAGATGCTGGTACTTTATCTTGCAGTAGCTCTTTGACATTTGAGTGGCCGTTACCCAGCTCCTTTTATGAACTACCCCGACCTTCCTCAGAGAAAACTTCTTTAAAAAGGGGAAAAGGATTTCAATAAAAATGGAAAAACTCACGACCAACACGTTAAATATCCACAGGTAGGGCACGTGAACGGTACCTACCGTATAGATTTTACCCGTACGTTTGTCAAACAATATAAAGTTGAGACAAGGTAAAAAAAATTTCGTGAATAAACCACTAAACTATAGTCCCAGCGGCGACGTAAACTTCCGGCAATATAAGGGGAGTCTGCACACGGTTAACCGTCACTCAACGTACAAGTTGGAAAGGAAAAATTTTGTCAAAACATCTTTTGTTGAGCATGAGTCACTGATGGATCGCGTCGATGAGACGCGGGCTATCTGTGGCTCATGCTTGACAATGTAAAAATGTTTGATTGGGAACAACCGTATTGTGGAACTGCAAACTTTCATATTCAAAGTAAATGTTTGGCATCTGTATTAGCCTGAGAGGGATTAGATATAGTAGAATGTTTCTGAAGGATGTTAGACTTGAATGAGTCTTTACCTAATATGTGTGGTAAAATGATGGTCGCAGATTTGATCATTGGGTCAACTTCTTCCGACCTGCTCTTATTAAATCACGTAAATCACGACCATCGCGTATATTAATTGTATTCGGAACTTTTAAAATGATTTTTTTTTCTGTAGTTGAAAATTGAAAAAACCCATCTTGGAATTCAAAATACAACTATACACGATGAAAATATGTATTAATATTTTGAATATTGCAAATCGCTGATTACTGAGATTGTGTATTTTTTTATCGAAATTCACTCTACGCAGGGCCGCAAGCAGTGTCAATGAGGAAACTGACTTACGGCCACTTATATGGCGTAGAGTAGCTACAATAAATAATACCAGTAACAACAATTTAAGCGAAAAACATCCCATAGAGCGCAAAATCCTGTTAATAAAGTGCATTGACTGGTATCTGCCCTTGACAATAGTAAAACCATCTTTCGCTTCTTCTGTTTCATTTCAATATACACTGTTACAAAAAATGCAACAAAATCACTGGTCTTTCACAGTAATTTTACCTAGGCGGGATGGAAAAAAATCAAAATTGACGTATTTGGCCAAATATGCGGTGTTGATGGAAGGCACTGCGGTCCATCAACAGTCCATAATTGTCTTACATCTCATCAACATGGCGTTTTTTAACTTTGGAAATATATATACAATGCGAATGATTATCTCACACAAATTTGACAGTTTATCGAAAATTCAAATGTCTACAACTTTTACCGTTAATTAAATTTCGGCATAAAATTATGACAAATTTAAATCCACCTTAAATAAATAAACTAAACGTTCCGGCGGCGTCCAGAACGTCCGGTAATCTGAGAGTTATCTGCACACGGGTATCCGGAGGCGCCACTTGGTGGATCAACTGCACTGTGATAAAAAGGCAGTTAATTTACTGTTCATCCACAGTAAATGTATTTTCCAAGTATCGAAATTGTACTTTTGATGGGGTTTTGTGGCAATACTGGCAATACCTCGACGATGCGTTCCATCAAAAGCCCATATTTGGCCTAAGAAATCAATTCTATAGTTTTATTTCTAAAAGCACCAAGCAGAATTACTGTCAAAGACCAGCGATTTTACTGCGTTTTTTTGCAGCGTGCGCTAAAACGACTACTTTTTGTAAACCGATAGATTTTTAAACGCATAAACTGTAGAACAAAGTCTGGTTTTTCGTTCGTTAGGATTGATTTGAAATCTTCAGGTATTTAAAAGCATTGTCAATAACTTTTAAAGTCACTTAGTTGAGTGTTTCTGCAAGCAGGGTTACATATCTCACACTGTAACAAAAATGCAACAAAATCACTGGTCTTTGACAGTAATTTTACTTAGTGGTATTGAAAAATATTCAAAATTGACGTTTTTGGCCGAATATGGGGTGTTAATGGAACGCACCGCAAATGTTCGGTTCATCAAAGCCCATAATTGGCTTAAATTTCATCAACATGTTTTTTTAACTTTTGGAAATATTCAAGTACTGCAAATGACCAGTAAATTTACCATACTTTTGTTACAGTGCAATTAGAAAAATTTTGTCTTATCGAGTTTTGTAAATCATTGTTTTTAATAGAAGTTCGCTTTGAGCAAGTAAGTACTCGTAGATGGAAATTAGTGCGATGGGCAATTTTTTGTGAGAAATTTTTCTAGTTGCAATGTAAAAGTCATTGCATGGCTGTCTTAGTTTTGTTCCGTTAAGCATTCATAAAATAAATAAAATTTTATTATTATAACAAGAACCTCAGTCTTTTGAAATCACTGCGAAAGGGCTAAGACAAAAGCACCTGATCATCGCACCAGACGAGATGAACTTTTATTGGCATGACGCATTGTTTAGAAATCAATAGTATATTGCGATTCTTTGGCTTTGCATTGTTTGCTAGCTTAAGGCGATACTTGCTCCTGAGCATAGCGCGAGGTAGATTTGTCTATCAAATTTGGTAACGGAGAAGGATTGATTTAATCCGAGATTAAATATTGTGGGACAAAATACCGGTTAAAACATTTTTTCAATCAACATTTTTTTGGCTATGCATCTTTTGTTAAGTATTAGTCACAGATGGATCGCGCCGACAAGGCGCGCTTCATCTGTGGCTTATGCTTAACAAAATAAGGGTTGATGCTTCAAGTGTTCTGTGAGAGGTCAATATTACGCGCCAAAAATGATTTCCATACATCTTTTGTGCAGCATAAGTCACTGATGGATCGAGGCTCCAAGGTGAGGTCCACCAGCGCCTTATTCTTTGCAAAAAAGGAATTTCTGATTGAGTTTACGTGACAAGCTTTTGAAAGAAGAAAAAGAAAGTGATAGATAAGGTAGTAGAACCTTTAAGAAAGAGTGGAATGTTTTACGTTCGCCCAGGGTAGGTACCACTCGCCGCACTTTACTATAGCGTTAAGTTCCGCTTGGAATGTTTGCCGTTTATAATGCAATTGGTTGTACTACAACGTGCAGTAATTTGCTATTAATTGTTCTGGTAGGTTCTTTTCAGACACGGCTTTGGCCTTACTTATTGTGAATTTATATAAAAAAGGAAATATTACGCCGATGCGCCATTAGAATTATTATTCTGTCAAACATGAGTAACGTGAGAACAGTTAACTGAGGTTCAATATTTATAACCTTTTTTTAATATTAACTATAAAATTCGTGGGCGCGATGGACTGGGGGTTAATATGTTGGCATCGCGGGTTATTTCGGGTTCGAGTCCCGGCGAGTCGGGTCGTTAATCCATGTCCACTACCCAACCCAGGGTGTAATAATTTGGGTAGGCTAAACCGAACAGGAGAAAATCTTATCTTTCCAACTACTCTAACCCTATCCGTATATAAGTGGCCGCTGGTGCAGGGCCTTGGTCGGGTTTATCCACTAAAAGAAAAGAAGTGGTTATAGATAGAACAATATTATAACCAACTATAATATTTTTAATGTGAGTCAAAACTTTTCATTTCATTTTTATAGCAATTACAATTTTTTTTAATAACGATTGCGTTTGAATGCTGATGGGCATGAGATATCGCATTATTGCAAATATTCAAGTAAATATTGCAATTATTTTAGCATTTTCTCCGGGCGACCGAGTTTAAGAGCAGCCTACAATCTGCCGATTTGACTAACTTATATATATAAATATATATATATTTATATAACTCATATTTGTTATAAATATATATTTATCGGGTTTCTCGCGTTTGCATTTGACTTATTTGACTGACTTTCTGCTCTATTCTTTAATAGTGTTTGAATTTATTGCTATCGATTTCCACCAAAAGTTATTATAGTTCACCATAACGGTTGCTCTTGATATTCGTACGACTAAGGAAAGAAATACTGTCATCATAAGAATTAACATTAAAATATATATTTATTTGAACGGATTATTCTAACAGTACCACTTCCCACGTTTGTATTTGGCTTATTGATTGAGTCATAGGCATCCGGGCTCCCGGTTACGATATTGAAATATAATGCGAGTTATATGACTCCGGATATCCGGAGACACCAGCCTTTGTATTTATCGACTCCAATATCATTTTATAATTGCATTGCGTACAATGGACCAACTTGAGATCAATAGGCACAGTAGGAAATAATATATGGACTGCCTTTCCGATTGTTAGCTTGGTTTTTTCGTTCATGGGCCCACAGATGAATCGCGCCTTGTCGGCGCGATCCATCTCTGGCCCATTAACGTTAAATCAAGAAAGATAATATTATTCTGAAGTATCAAATTAAAATGCGGTATTAATCTTATACAGATGTCTGATCTTGAAGCTATATAGAGATAGAATAGCACAATAGAAGATTCGAAATTCAGTTTCTCGCTTATAGTAGAGCTGGGCAATTCGATTCGATGATCCGAATCGATTCGAAGCACGATTAGTACGAATCAATCGTGAATCGTTCATAGGAACAAAAACTTGTTAAGAAAAGTGGTATTATCATTTTTAATATCGAAATGCAATCGATTTTGGTCAAGTTTGACCAAATTCGATTATACTTTGTCGTTAAAATATGAAAATTGCTGTTCTTAGTGTGAAGTAAAAATAAGTTAAAAACTGTAAATTTATTTATTTTTTCAATGGGGACAAGTTATAATATTGAAATGGGATATTTGTTATATACATAGAATTAGTGATTCGATCCTATTCGAAAATATTGTTCGAATCATATTCGAATCCCAAATGATTCGGTTTTGCCTAGCCCTCCCTTGTAGGTAGTATCGACAGATCTTTACTAAGGATGATAAGGGATTAATGACTCGTATGGAACCTTGAACCATGCCTCCCCATCCCCATTTTTATGCCAGTGTAGGATATATCTATTTTGAGCAATATTTGATGTTTTATATTTGTTGTTTTTGCTGAATATCTACTTATAATTCACGGTTTGCTAAATTCACTTTAAAAAACGATTCAACGTTTCAGGTGAACAAAATTGCTGATACTCGATCCTTTTTTGCATTTTGCAGTAAAATCATGATTTTTGCTAAATTTTACAGCGTAAAATTTGGCATATATCATGATTTTACTGCAAAATGAGGTAGTATACAGTGGGTCGTTTTAACTCCCGACAATGGCAAAACCATCTACCACTTACTCAAAAACACGACGGATACTTATTATGACAAGTGAGACCAGAAGATGATTTTGGCTCAATATTTAAGAAAATATGACTTTTGTTATTTTACACCTTAAAATTTTGGCATATAACATGATTTTTATGCAAAATAGGTCAATTTAGTGTATGTGAAAGCGTATTTGATGTATTTTATACCGTTGACTGGTCTTACGTTTCATGTAAATCTTTGTCATGTAATATAAGACCGTTAGTTGGGATCCCTTTACGGTCTACTTCTCCCTTCTCTGCTTTGCCTGGAGTACATTTCAATGAAAAAAGCACCACATGTTGAAGATCTAGATTTCGAGTCCCGGCTAGCCCTACTCGTTAATATATGACTCAACCCAGAGTGTAATAACTTGGGTAGGGTAAGCCGCACAGGAAAATATCATATCTTTCCGGCAATTCTAACCCTGTCCGTTTATAAGTGGTTCTGGTACAGGGCCTTGGTCAGGGTGATCAACTTCAACACGGGGCCATAAAAAAAATTTATATAGTGGCACACCTTGTTATACCTCTTTGGAATATATATATTAGATGAGTAGTTCTTTGTCATTGTAGCTGCTAATTCAGGCCTCATTCGGGTTAATTTTAATTGAAAAAACAAACAAACAGAACGACAAATCGAGTAATTAATCCGAAGCTTTTCCATTCATACGCTTCGGAAAAAAAATTATGTATTGACTATTGAACCTATTGTCTATAGTTCTTGATACAGAGGAAATGCCTGCTCCCAGGCATACAGATCCGTCGAGTAAAGGCATAGAAGTAAAATAATTAGTTAATCGGCTCATTTGAACTGCGGCCAACATGACAGTATAAGATATTTTTCATTTATCAGTAATTTGTGGCAAACTGGTTTTATTGATAAATTTGTTAGTCTCGATCAATTTTGTCACACATGAGCCACAGATGGACCACGTTTCAGCGGCGCGGTGACTTTCAGTGACTCAAGATTGACTAACCAGGGGTAGAAGGTTTTTTGATTCAAATATATATAAATTAGAAATTATTACAGAAAGTTGGCATTGTCAGTGAGTCACAGTTGACCCCATATTTGCAGTTTTTGATTATTTAAGACGTGGGAGATGATCGCTTTACCGTCTCCCAGGGTAGATACAACTCACTACACTTTAATATAGCGGTCATTTTCTATTTGGGATGTATTTTACACATAGAGTGCAGTTGCTGGAACTAGGGCTTGGCAATTCGGTTCGGTGATTCGAATCGATTCGAAGCACAATTTATTCGAATCAATCATGAATCATTCATGGAAACGAAAGTTGATAAATATACTAATTTTTTTTATTTGTATCGACAAAATCCAATCGACTTTGGTCAAATTGGATCAAAATCGATTATATTTCGTCGTTAAAATAATAGGAAAATTGTTAAATAATACATGGGACGTGAATTGAACTGACACAGTAAACAATGAATATCGTGATTTTTACAATCAGAATAAGTTGTAATAGTTAATAGGATATTAGTTATTCACATAAAATTAAGGATTCGATTCAAAAAAATTTTTAAATCAGATTCGAAGTCCAAACGATTCAAAATTTCCATTTACACATTTACATTTACTACTACATTTAGTAGTAGATCTTTGCTATTATTTACTGTTATATCGCAACTTTATGTTTTTGTTCTTGATTATTTTGCTTTGAATATCTGTAACGCTCCATTTTGCAACAAGCGTGGTTAAATGTAGGACGTATTCACAGTGTTACACATTTTTTCTTCAAATTGTATTCCGTGTTTGGAAATATTTGTTATTAGTCATACAGGATCAGAAGAATCAAAATAAACACCTTACGAGAATGTTTGATCTATATTAGTGAATAATTGCGGGATATCCGGAGCTATCTTATCAAATGCCTGTTCGTTTTAGTAATATTTAGTGACTATGTGCATGGCCAAACATTTTTAATTAACGTAAATAATTTGAAAAAGGTAGTTGGAGAAGGGTGGTGAAAATATGGGCTCGGGGGCCTAGTGGTTAAATATGTTGGCATCGCTAGTTGAAGATTTCGGGTTCGAGTGCCGGCGGGCCCGGCTCGTTAATCCATGCCCACTATTCAACTCAGGGTGTAATAACTTGGGTACGCTATTAAAAATGGCTATTAAAAAAATCAAGGTGATCGCATTATGGTCGACTTTTGAAAAAAGAGAGGGAACGATTTCTGTACAAAAAATCTTTTAAAAAGCAAAATTTTTGTGGGCATTCAGCACGCTATAGCATATTCTAAATGTTTTAATTGCTTTTGTTTTGAAGATGGAGTATTTTTCTTGCTAAAACCCAATAAAAACACGCCCACCTGCAACGCGCAACTTTCGGTAGAAGATATCTCAGTCTTACTTTTTTCTCTCTGGATTTAGCATCTTCCCCCGCCAATGTTGGGATATGGTATTTCAATTACTAATATGTTCAGCGAATCAACAATTCTATGTTTTCATCAATTCTATGTTTTTCATACTTAACAACTCTTGGTTGGAAGAAAAGATGAAACTACGTAGATTCATTTAAATTGTATTAGTTTTTGTATAATGAGCTGAAAAAATTTCGCGCTTGAATTTGTTTGAAAAATGTATATTTATTTATGTTTTAATATTCCATGAACCAGGAAGTGTTCGGAATTTTTGAGGTTTAAATTCGCTTAGTTAATATCTGGCGGTTTGTAAATTGATTTTGAGTCCATAGAATTTTCCGGACAACGAAGTGGAAGGAAGTTATTCAGTTAAATGTTCCAATAATACCCAGAAAATGTACAACGAATATTTACAAGTCGAGCTTGATGAGCTTTTTTCCGTTGATTAAGGGTATTAGTTTTTGGAATATTAACAACTAGTTCGATAGTTATATATATAGTGACGAAAAAATTAATATTTCAGCAAAAAGCAACGTAGCCTGAACACATTTTTCGGAAATTATGTTTTCTAAAGTAGTCTGCACTGTAGATGGGATTTTGGAACTGTTATACTTCGGGCTGGGTAGTTCGATTCGGAAATTCGAATCTATTTTATGCCCTATAGGTAGCAAAGGGGTAGATAGTAAAAGGTAGCAAAGAAGTGGTAGATGGTTTTACCGTCGCCCATCACTCACTGCATTTTACCATGACAGTTCAGTTACGTTTGGGATTTTTTCCGTTTAGAGTGCAGTTGCTTGTATTACATCTTTTAATAGATCTTCGCTATTGAGTGGCTGTTGGTAGGTTCCCTTTATGAGCTGCTACCGGCCGTGGTTATAGTTAATTTCAATAAAAAAAAATGTTGCACGTCGGTCATAGGAACAAAAAGTTGTAAAATAAGGGGCATAAATGACATTTTAAAGAGAAAAAATTGGTAAATATTTTTGTACCGTGAAAAATTAAGAGTGAATTCATGATAACTATTAGAGACAAGGTTCACATTGTCTCTAGTATTCATAATCAGTGATTTCGTTGTTATAGATTTATTGATTTTGATAATTCGTCGGAATTGTAAGAAAAATTGCCGTTTATAGGGAATTAATGATGCGATTTAATTCGAAAAATTTACCGAATCAGATTCGAATTTTGAATGATTCGGTTTTCCCCAGTCCTAGTCCTAATAATTGAATGGCACAAAAAGTTATCTATTACAGCATTTACCTAAAAGAAATGTCGACTCCTAGGTGCATGTACTCTCAAAAAATATCGCCAAAGGTGCAAATCTTTACCGAGAAGGTGTCCAGGTTGCAGGAACGTAACTGTGAGACTGAGCTAAATTATATATTTCCTTGCGCCCAGGGTTGGGAAAACCGAATCATTTGAAATTCGAATCTGATTCGGATAATTTTTCCGAATCGGATCGAATCACTAATTCCATGTAAATAACAAATATCCCATTTATACTAATACAACCTGTCTTCATCGTGGTTATCAGGAAATTGATAGTTTGTAGTGTTTTTTTCAATTCACACTGCCTTGTCTAAAAGCAACAATTTTTACATATTTTAACGGCAGAATACAATCGATTTTGGTCAAATTTGACCAAGATCAATTGCATTTTGCCGTTAAAAAATGAAAATTCTAGTTTATATAGCATAGATTCAGAAAATAAAAAAAATTTTATTTTATCTACTAATATATTCACCGAGATATGCTCTTTGCTTAGCTTCCCGGAAGTTTCCTGGTTCTGTGCTTTTATTATATTCTTTTATGTGGGCGCAACCGTTTAGTCATTTTAATTTCCCTGATGATATTTTTGTCCTGGTGCTTCTCATCAATTCTGCAGCAAACAGCCCACATGCTCGAGCTAAACGTTGAATATTGTTTGTGGATACGTAGTGCATTTTTAGAGTCAATGCAGGTCAGTCGAAGGGGTAGGCAAAACCGAGGCGTGTGTAATTTAAATCAGATTTGAGTAATTTTTTCGGATCAATCACGTCCAAATAACTGATGTCTCAAATTTACCGTTGATATTTGTTCGATTATCACAATATCGATATCTAGAACTTGTGACTGAGTCGCCGAGTCACAAAAATTTGAAAAATATTCATTTTCGTTAGGCATGAAGCCGTGAAGGCGCGAGCCATCTATAACTTATGCTTAAAAAATAATTCTGATTCGGTATGTTACCGAATCACAACTGACTCGAATAAATTGTGCTTCGAATCGATTCGAATCATCAAAAGGAATAGCATTGAGTTGCAGTTAGATGGAAAAGATTTTTCATTGAAAATAAACCGCTGAACTTATTGGCATAAAGCTACTCCAAAATGTAATAGTAGCAACCGCAACCGCGGAAAGCATCCTAAACAGAACTGAACCGCTATAGTAAAGTACAATGTGTGGCATCTGCCCTGGGCGATAGTGTTTCCATCATCACTTTTAGTTACGATTAGAATTAGTAGAAAAATGTAATCGATATTTTGTGCTGTCTTTTTATACAAATTTCATAAAGAAAGTAAACCCGAATTAAAACTATATGCAAGAGTGGTAGAGGGTTTTGCTATCGCCCAGGGCAGATTCCACTCACTGCACTTCATTTCAATTCCGTTGGGGATGTTTTCTGCTTTGATTGTAGTTCCTGGTTTTACATCTTCTAGTAGCTCTTTGCGATTAAATGGCTGTCAGTTGGTTCCTTTAGGCACTGGTAACGGTCTTACCTAGATTAAATTTCGATAAAAAATAGTAGGTTTTTAGATTATTCGAGAACGGAATAGAACAGAGATGTGCAGATATATTCGAAGGTCTATTTGGCCATGAATGCGCCAAAGATAGAACGCGATCTTGTGCAGAGTCACACGAGAGCTATATATTAACTTCTATATAAATATTAAAAGTTTACTACTGCACCTCAGGCGGGCAAACAATTCATTGAGAACGGAATCGCTATAAACTAAAGTCGTGGTGATATCTGCTCTGGGTGGCGCTAAACCTATGAGTTTTGCGTATCTCTCCGCGCTGTTTGGTATCTGGGATCTTTTCAATGACGATGCCACTCGAAAAGATTCTCTGACATCGCTTTTATGTTTGCCTTTGGATGTGGCTAGATTCAACGACAGGATATCCGGGAGCTCAATGAATGATGTGACATGATATTCCGTTGCTTCGTTCGTAAAAGCGACGTGGTTAATGATGAAATCGATGGATGAGTGATCTTTGGAAGTGAACTTCAACTAGAAACGCACTGTTAAAAAGTACCGTAAATTGGAAAAGTTTCTTGAAATTGTATAATTGCAAAATACTAAGCGCATTTCATGGTCGCACATACAAAGTTTAAAATGTCCAAAAATTTGTTTTTGGTTTTATTTAAAAAGTTCCAGGTAAAATTACTCTCAAATAGCGATGATACCGCATTTTTGATACAGTATTCAGTGGTAATCGCTATTATGCTTCCCCTCGGGTGTTGTTGGAGTCAACGATCGGAAATCCGGTCGCTCAAATGTGACGTTAATTCTGTTGGTTGCTTTAGTAAAGGCAACGCAATCAGGCTGTGGGCGATGTTTTCGATTGAACTTAAACCAGAAACGCACTGTGAAAAAGTACGGTAAATTTATATGAAAAGTGAAGTAATTTTGTATGTTGTAAATTCGAAAATCGCTATGTTGACGAAACTTTCAGAATAGTATTGGCTGTTGATGGGGCTATAGCGCCGCGTTTCTTTAACGGTCCATATTTGGCTGAAACGTCTGTTTTATAATTTTATTTGAACATCACCAAGTCAAACTACTGTCAAAAGCGACGATTTTCTGTATATTTGTTACAGTGTAGCAATCGGATCTCTTTCGACAATGAATCGATTTGATCAATGCTCATCTGTAATATTGTCTGTCAGGCAGTAACAAGTTGTGGGGGGTAATTTAGTCAAGCATGAGCCACAGATAGATCGCGCCTCGACGGCGCGATCCACCAGTGAATCATACTTGACGAAGTATACTTGAGAACAGATTTTCTGACGAAGTAATGCTGTTGGTAATGTGATGCACTTCTGTAGCACAGATTTTGCACATAATATGGATAGTTGCGTGGAGTGGTATGTTTTTCTCTTAGAGTGCAGTTGCTGACACTTTATCTCGTAGTAGATCTTCGCCACCCTAGGGGCCAATAGTTAGCTCTTTTAGTGCGCTGCTTTCGGCCATGCTTAGAGAGAACTCCTATCAAAATCGATATATTTCGATTCGATATTGAGCGAATCGCGTATTCGAATCCAAGCCTTACAATAAACAAGCAAAAGCTAATAATACTAAAAGGTACGTCAAAATTATTATATTAAAATGATGCAGTTTTGTATGATTGAATCGAACTTTTTTTTTAATTTGGCGACTCAAGAATAGAATAGTATTCTTCGGACAGACCTATACACCGAAGGACAATTGAGTACGACAGAAAAATCGCAATTGAAGTGATTTGCTCCACTGTGGCTTATCACAATCAGTTTTGTTTGACGAAATATATTTCCTAAAAATGCGCCAAAAAATACTCAGGTTAGTTGGTCTCGCCAACCGAAAAAAATTCAAAAATAACGTTTTATTTAACGGGTGATTGCTACCAGAATTATTCACAATTAAATCATATTGCGCCACAGGTAGGATACAAAAAGATATATCTGTTTCGACAAATCATGGCGTTTTGTACCATCTCCAGGTTGTGTGACATTTTTAAGTGCTTCAAAACGTAGAAAATCTCAAAATTTAAAACACCCATTTAGTCTATTTTAGGTCCCGCGATAACTTTTTTCATAAATATTTCAAGATTCTGAATACGCCACTGTATCTCAGATATGTCTTAGGCTGATCGACTGACTCATTCTCGTCTTGACAAAATCGAAGCCGCGGTCAATATTATTTGCTTTAGAGGAGTTTCGTATTTGGACTTATATATGTACTTTTTCAAAAAAAATTTCTGAAGTGAAGTATGTTTTGTTCAGTATCCCAATGAATAATTTTATTTTTGTCAAACATGAGCCACAGATGGACCGCGTCTCGTCGACGCGATCCATCAGTGACACATGCTTAACAAAAGATAATTTCCCTTTCCGTTTTAGTTCGGGTATAAATGTATCGATTGATTCAATCTTGACAGGTTGACAGAATAAAAGAAGCGGTTGCTATTATTTGCAACGATGTGGTTCATTCAAAGTGTTTTCTTGTGAATTTCGTATCTATATTTGTTTGGCTGAATAAATATGTTTGTGGTCAGTTCCACTGACAGGAACGTCATTACCTTGAGTTAACTATTAATTTCTTGATGCGCTTTTGGCGCTGGTTTGTCTCATTGGGGTATTGCCGCCAGGATATTACCATCGTATTATTTTAAAATATGGCCGACCGTAACTTTACTGTTGTTTCATTATTTTAACACGTGGTAGATGATTTTTACAAGGAGTGGTGGATGGTTTCGCTATCGCCCAGAGTAGATTCCACTGGCTGCACTTTATTATATAGGTTCAATCTTAATGAGGATACTTTCCGCAGTGGAGTCAATGCATCTCGCAGTAGCTTTTTGGTATTTTGTTTAAGATATAAATCGGGAGCAATGCGTGGAAGAATTCAACCAACGTGCAGCGTTGGTTGATTTCTTCCACGCGCTGCTTCCGACCTATCTTAGACAAAATTTCAATAAAAAAGATGACTAACCGTTGCATTTGATACAATTTAGCACAAGGTTGTCTCCGTGCGTTTGGTATTGCCGCCAAATATTTTGGAGTTGAGATGTAGTACAGACATTTCAACATATTATCAGCCAGTAGTTTAGCAGACGAATGTTTGCAGTCGAAAAAAATCACAAATTAATGTTTCGGGTGATGATCTTTTATCTGCTTATCTGGGCTGATAGCAAGTGATATTGCTTGGTGTTATCAGAATTGATGATTAACACACACTGTTTGGGCAAAATCGGGAGAGAGGCGACATGCCTTTGGGGGCAATCACCCCATATCGTACGGGTTTCTGTAGTAGTTCTTGTGTTTTCACACAATCCAACTTTTCTTTTCCGTTACTTTAATTAATGTGGGAAACATGCGAAATTATTTTTATTTATTTTAAGGGGGGGGGGGGGGGGGGGGGGGGATTTTGTGTTAACTTAAGATTTATGCCATCTCTGTCAACTCTTAGGATTTGTAATATCCACATCGCCAAGGCCAGTAAAGTTATGCTCTATTATTTGTGTATTATAACTTTCATAATGCAGGTAATTGCGCAATATTAGCTAAAGTGAAAGCAGACATCATATTATCCGAAATTGCTTCAATTACTTCATTATTTTGAAAGTCAAGTTTTCATCCACGACTCAATAACAAGAAAAACATCAAGTCATTCTCCGCTCTGGTTAGCGGGTGTTCGAAAATTACCTATTTATAGATGCCTTCTCCCTCAGAAACTTCACTCTGAAGCATTTTCTACGCGCGATTTTTTTTTTTATTCGAATATCCAACCTTCTGTGAATGTTGACGCTCTTTCCCATGTTAGCCAGTTCCACGATCTACAAATCGTCCGAAATGGGTCGATTTTATATACTTCTTCAATATTACCGAGTAAAATTACTGTAAAACGACGACGATTTTACTACATTTTTGTAACAGTGCGATACTTTTGAGTTCAACATTTTTTAAACAGAAAATTTGGGGAAGTTCTTTGAATAAATTAATTGATTTACACCCTAGAAAAAATAGAGAGTTGAAGTTTAATATTAGTAATATATTTTTTTTTTCTTCTTACACTTCTATTCAGTCCTTATTTATAATTGTCGTTCCTTTCAAAGTTTCTTTATAAAATATTCCGACCTCTTGATAGTAAATGATAAAAAAAATATTATGGTACCGTTTCTCAGACCGAGGACGAGCCTCTAGTTCTGCGGGATCTGAAGACACTTTGGACGGCAAAGAAACTGCAATGCGATTGGCGATGGAATTGCCTAATCATAATTGGCTCGTGAAACATCTAATCAAAGAAAATAAAATCAAGGTAAGTGTCTTGTATGTGTGTTTTATATAAGATAAGTGTCGTGTATGTGTGTTTTATTTAAGTGTCTTTTATGTGTGTCTGGTATGTGGGCATAATGGCCTAGTAGTTAAATATGTAGGCATCTCAGATTGAAGATCTCGGGTTCGAGTCGCGTCAAGTCCGGCTCGTTAATCCATGCCCACCACTCAACCCAGAGTGTAAAAACTTGGGTAGGCTAAGCCGAACCGGAAAAGATCCTATCTTCCAACAATTCTAACCCGGTCCGTCAATAAGTGGCCGCTAGTACAGGGCCTTGGATAGGGTGACCCACTCCAAGAAGTGACTTTAAAAAATGTGTGTGTTTTATATAAGGTGTCTTATGTATGTTCTATGTGTTTATAAATTGAAAGGTATGGTGGGATCTGAACAATAAAATACTTTATTTTCATTTATATATGTTTTACTCTAATCTGAAATTTTATTTTGTCAAGCATGAGCCCCCGATGAACCGCGTCTGGCCGACGCGGTCCATCAGTGACTCATACATAACAAAAGATGATTTAACAAATTCTTTTGATTGGGACAGCCATTAATTTTAAGTGGATCACCCGGAGCAGGGTCCTTAGTGGTTGGTTACCTATAGGCGAACAAGGTTAGTGCTGTTGGGAGGTTTTGCGATTCAACTGAGTCTATTGTAACGAATAACTTCCTCGTTTATTGATGAGTGTGGATTCACGAGCCGGACTGCCGGGACTTGAACCGTGGATCGTCAACTTACAAGGCGAACGAGCATCCAACAGGACGAGCTTTTTATGAAATAATTTTCAATGGCTTATATTATGCAGTCAAATTTCGTAGCAAAGAAAAACGTTGCCAATATGCCAGCACTTTTTCGCTGTTAAAACTAGATATCAATGTCATTCTGTATCGGAAGATCTATTTAGAAATGTTCAGCCATTAATAGAGCTCAAAATAATTATTGATGGAGAATAATTGGAGTCAAAAAATAATAACGTCATATTTTGAGCTGCAGAAATCTTGCGCGCAGTTCGTTCGTTGCTGTTAGTAACGGGGGATTTTTGCATCATCGACATATCAGAAATTTTTGTCTTGTCAAGCATGTTTGAACAAGCAGTTTTCACAAAGCGTCACATTAATTTTTGCGCATGGAAAGGCCCTTTTATTGATAACCAATGACCGAAAGTAGTCGCGTAACTTTAATTCGTTACTTCATTTCGGGCAGAAAGTTTAAGTTCGAAATTTTCTGGAAAAATAATTCTAAGGGCTGGATAGCTAGTATTGAATTCAATGTTAAGAAATTAAATTATTACGTCAATTTTCAAAGACCGGCTTTCCAACTTCAAACAATTTTTTCCAGTATTAGACCTTCAAATATTTTTGGGTAGTTTCCCAGATATGAAACGTTGTAGAATAATAATTTTTTAAGATCGTTTCTTCTGAATTATTAATCAGTTGTCCTTTTGCTCAAAACTCTGTTTCGTCACTGAATATTATCGGCAAAGGCAATGGTACGGTACGGAGTACGGAGTACGGAGCTATCAAATTTCATCTACTATTTTTGCAGACTGGGTTTCGGGATTCACAGATTTTTTTTAATAATAAACTTACAAATGTTTTAGGGTAACTTTGTGAGGAACAACACGTTATAAAACAATAAATTCGTATGTTTTTGATCACTAAAATTTGGTTTATACTTCAAAGGCAGAGGACGACAAACCTTTGAACAACGTCCAGAGTTCAGAACTGACTCCCGGAGATCCTACCACCACTACAGTATCCGGAGCCGGAAATACCACTCCAACCACCACATCATCCACTGTTAAAGATCAATCCTCAAACTTAGAAGGTGTGAAATCGTCAGACAGCGGTGTAACAACGGATAAAACACAAATTAGTGCAGACAAGACCACGGAGGATAATTTCAAGTCTTCGTCAAACAACGTGAAAGGTCAGAATCATACAAAATTATGTTCTTTATCATGTCTGGCCAGGTCTGGTCATGTCTGGATAAAAAGAAACAAAGAAGTCGCAAGTGGTTCTTACTCCCACCCAGGGCAGATGCTACTCACTGCACTTTACTCTAGTGGTTCACTCCTACTGGTACTAGTTACATTTTGTTGCAGCTTTTACCATGTATAAGTATCCATTAGTCGGCGTGCTTTACAATTGAGACTGTGCAATTGAAATTCGAATCTGGTTCGGATAATTGTGTCGAATCAGATCGAATCGCTCTTTTCATATAAACATCAAATATTGCGTTTTGACTGAAAATTTTCCCTGATTATCAATTTAAAGAAATCAATATTGACTTTGTAAAATATTCAAATGCATTATAGATGATATTTGTTCATATTCATAAAAAGTTGTATTCGGTGGTGTACTCGTGTCCAGCCGAATGCTACACTAGTCGGAGATCCCGGGTGGGTTCTATTCCCGTTGAGGCCATGTCCACCTTGTATAGGCTTTATAGAGCGCGTTTCAAAGGCCTATTGGATACTGCCCAGTTAGTTTTCGGCCGAGTTGTCTGTAATGTTAAGTTTCAAATTGGATTATCTCGAAGATAATCCGCTTGTGCAATGATCGTTGGTTACGGCGTTGGTATTGAAAGATAAAAATGTCGGGTTCGATTCTCAGTGAATCTGCCTCGTTTATTCATCCATTGTTAATTGAGACTTTTCATTTGTTCCCAGGATCATCCATGGTTGGAATTGTGAAACCCTTCGATCATTTGATAAAAATGTCGCCGACGAATATGGAATCTAATAATGAGATGAGTCCACCGCCCTTGTGCATTATAGACGAAGAAGAATCTAACAACGCTAACACTGAAAGCAGTGGGGTCATAAACACTAATTCTAGCGGGAAACAAGTATCTATTTCAAGCAGTTCTTGTGGGAGTTTGGCAAATTCTCATAAAACAAATGGCGTCACACAGAAGCAATCATGCGTTACTATCGCCAAGGCGACAAATCGGGAATGTAGAGGCGTTGATTTAGTTCCCCAATCTCAAACAATTTGCCAGGTTTTCACTACTATGCCTGTTGGAAACTGTAAGGAACAGTCGACGACATCAAGCACGGAATTGTCTACCAATCAAAAAATGCTGATGGATAAAACACAAGCTCACAAAGAAGTAAACTCGAACTTCAATCCTGATTTGACTATTGGTCACGTTGGTACAAGTGAGCAAAGTAACGATAAAAGCGGGTCAGACGAAAGTGTTGAAACTGACCCACATATCAAAATATCGAACTGTTTCTCACTTGCATTAGACCTCAGTAAGAGGAACTTAGATAACACCGAATCCGATAGTCAACCTTTGGATTTAAGCACGGGGCCTAAAAAGGGACAAATATCCCCCAAAATATTGGATTTATCTATCAAAAAAGCACCGGAAAGTTCACCTAGTCTTTCTATCATGTCGCAAGAAAAACCTACAAACTTGACAACAACTGTGAAACAAGCGTCCGCAGTTTCGAATCCGAAACCGGTGAAAGAGCCGGTAATAATAATAGACGATGACATTGCCTCTTCGAGGGAAACTTTCATCCGGAAACCGGCTCATCTCACACAGAATAACCGTCCGAAACACGGTGCAACGAAACGCCCAGAATCATCTTCGAGCAGTGATGGGTCCTCTGTTAAAAGATGTGTATCCCTCGATTCCGCGAAGACACCGGTGAGATATTGCATTCTTACAGATTTGTTGTAAAAAATATGTCGGTGTCAGTAGGGCTGGGCAATTCGATTCGCCGATTCGAACACAATATATTCGAATGAATTATATTTTATCGTTGAAATTGCTCTTAGACATGGGGTGTGAATTGAATATACACTATAAACTATAAATTTCTTGATTTTTACAATTAAGACAGGTTGTAATAGTAAAAGTGGGATATTTACTAATTACACGGGGACCGTGATTCAATCCGATTCGAAAAACTTACTCGAATCAATTTCGAATTCCAAGCTGTAGCAGTGCGTATTTTTTGTGTGTGGTAACAGGCCGCTGAAAGAAAACTAACAAACGATAAACAATGCCACGATTGTCCAGGTCAGATACCCCTAACTGCACTCTATTACAGTGGTTCAGTCTTGCTTAGGATGTTTAGAGCTTGAAGAGTGCAGTTAACTGCACCTCATTTTATAGTAGTTGATATATGATGCCCCGTTTGTTTGGTTCTGTTTTGGGCCATGCCTGTAGTGAATTCCAATAAAAGAAACTTAGGCACACAGAGATGGAATATTTTAGTTTTCTGTCTAGCAGATGATTCATTGACTATTAATGCTATTCAATCATGAATCTTTCATATGGAACAAATACTTGCTAAATAAACTAGAATTTTGATTTTTAATGACAAAATGCTATCGATTTTGGTCAAATTTGACCAAAATCGATAGCATTTTGCCGTTAAATTATGAAAATCGTTGCTCTTAAACAATGTAATATGGACTGAAAAATTGAAAAAACTCCATAAACTATCAATTTCCTGATAACCATGATGGAGACAAGTTGTAAGAGTAAAAATGGGATATTTGGTATTTACAGGTAATAAGTGATTCGATCCGATTCGAAAAAATTATTCGAATAATTCGATTTTGCCCAGCCCTAGATAGAACCTTGTTTCATGCCCAACACTCATCCCATGTTGTGATTACGTCTCTATATGCTAACCTCGGTCAAACCAGTATTTTAAAAATGTTACGATTGAATTCAATATGGTAGCTCGGTATATATTCCTAGCGATGAGATATTGTAAAAAGTTAATTTTTGTTTCATAGGATCGGCCTTCATCATCATCGCCATTGAAACGTGTGAGAGATGTAAGACGATCGTTCGATGATGCTAAACGAATGAAAATCGATGAAAACCGAACACAAGCAGTTCAAACCGGTTTCAACAAGTTTCACTCACCCAAAACTCTACCACCGGTGCTTAAGCAAACAGTCGAAACCAGAAATCAAACTGTAATCAACAAACCAGGAAGTAGGGGAATTGTTACTGATACTCGAATTCAGAAGTCGCCAAAAAGACAAATAGATGGAAATAAATGGTCAGCTGATAGTTTGGCATCGAAAATGGCTAATTACGTTACGGATTCAAACTCGCCTGCTCCGAGTATTCCAAAACTACCCTCACATTTGCCGCCTGTCCCACCAAGTAAGAGAATCGAGGCAAATTCCATGCAGACAGATTCGATTCCACAGCATGTCAACAGATTCGACAACAACAACGTATCGCATATATCAGGACCCAGAGTCCCGACGTCAAATCGTACAAACTTTTCCCCTAATCGTGTGATCCAGCGTACAGCTGGAAGTAATAATATTGGTTCTCCTAGGCCTACACCCCAACAACTCGTAGCCCAAGCCTATCAGCCTGATATTCAGCATCTCGAGCCTTACATCAAACAGCAGCAAATGGAAGTCGATAAGAAGATAAAAGAACTTGAAAAGATAAAACGAGAACTCGATAAAGTTCAGCTAAACAAAACTTCACCTTTGCCTCCGCAAACCACCGTCCCGAGCTCGTTCCCTATTCCTATACCGAGACAAATTTTACACAATCAAAAAAGCAGCCCACCCAAGTACCACGGTAACTACAGTCTTCCAACCAATCAAAGACAAGCATTTCCTGTCAGTCAAAACCAACCCAGCCCATTGCATACGTCATACATCCGAGGCCCGCCCATTCCACACCCCTCGACCAATCCGCTGCATCCATTGTCTCAATATCGGCATCAAACCAACCAAGGCCCAATGCAATCCCAATTTCTCCAATCGCGGCCTATGCAACCACAAATTCAACAAACTGTCCAAAGTCGAGGACAAGCACCAATGCGCTACCCTCAATACCAAGTCCGTGCCCCGCCCCCTCAGCACACATCCAATAGCGGCCATGCATTTTTACAACAACATGTTTTATCACCAAACATATCTATCGCATCCAATCAAATGCGTCGACCACCGCGTCAAATTCATTCCCAACAAATGATGAATCGACATCCGAGACAAGTCCCGCCTACTATAACCACGCCCGTGTATCGAAACGGTGGATTGACCATTCAGGGCGGAGAAACCTCAAAAGCAAAACTTGATGAACCAATCATAATCGAGGACGATATGAACTTGAACTTGAGACAATTAAGCTCAAAGCCTTCAATGACACATGCCACACGTTTAGATGCTCTCAAAGCTCGTCGTTCTCACAGCTTTCATCCGCCTCTGTCAAAAAATCGGCCAGATAGTCAGAACGTCCACCAGCCGCCCAAGAAATGGATGGGGTCTAGTTTAAACCACATGCCCACTGCAAAAGTAACTCAAGGTATCTTTTTCTTTATAATTTTACGAAATCTGTTTACGACCAGCCTGTTGGCACTGCGGGCTGATGATCTCGGGTTCGAGTCCCGGCAAGTCCAGTCAATAGTCGATGCCCACCTCTTAACCCAGGGTGTAATAGCTTGGGCAGAACCGCTCGGCCAAACCGGAAGGTTATTGCTGTCCGAAATAACTAACACTGCTCGCCTACCACTGACCACTGGCGTAGGGCCTCGATCAGAGTGATTTATTTAGAAAGATTTTACTTAAACATGTTTTGTTAAGTATGAGTCACTGATAGATCGCGCCGCTAAGACGCGGTCCATCTGTGGCCCATGCTTGCCAAAGTAGAGTTTACGATTTAGTGATCACCTGCCTACCATACTGAATTGTTCCGTGATTATACTCCATCGATTCATAGTATTTGACTGTAAAAAATACAATTACCCCTAAGAATACTGAGAAAATAATGAATCTGAAATTCAAGACGCTGCTTCCGGCATTAGGATAGGATAGGATTTTCATTTTTATCCAGCAGGTGAGAAAGCTGAGAATACAGCTTAATCATATGACGAACCACGACCTCCCATGCAAATACCAGTACTGAAATATAAGTATCATCCCTCGCGGGATTTGAACCTCCGTCAGTGCTATCAGAGATGCGCAGCTCGACACGTATTCCCAACGCTATATCGATTGACCTAACCGGGCATCAAAAATTACCTAGAGTACACTTAAATGAAATAACTTGATTGGACTGATTGTGCCCTTCAATGATAACTGCAATATTTTCCTCCTGCTCTCAGACTCTTATCTTGCTGAAACGTATTATCAAAAGTAATTATCTTTATTATATTTAGAAACCGCCCACCCACAGCCTTCACCAGAAGCAATCGGCGAAGTTTGTGTTAAATGCCGAGGCAAAGCTTTCTTTCTTTGCTCAGGTTGCAGGAAGATGTGGTACTGCAGTAAAAAATGTCAGGTATGTGTCCTCTGTGTACTTGTTTGATATCGTTTACATATTCCCTTTGTTTAAAATCTTGGCCGACCAAGTGGTTAACACGTTGGCGTCGACCCAGAGTGTAATAACTTGCTGATCCTAGCCGAAATAACCTAGGTTTTTATTCAAGTAATGCACTCAAAGGGGAGACATCTCGAGAGTCAAATTTAGGATTGCCACATTTATTTATTCCGATAGAATACACAATCTTAGCCTCCTGGGGTGGGGCAATTTTCGTAATACACGTGAAATCACAATACGCAATCGAAGTCTTGTTCAAAACCATTGTCGGATCAGACCGAATCTTAATCCTCGCAATCGCACATGCACCCTATCCGATTCTGATCTTGAATCTAAGAATAATTTAATAACGTTTTCCAAAAAATTGGAAGAACCATGCTTGGAACGAAGTCGTCAATTGCACTTCCAACGCAGATGGAACTAAACCGCAATGGTAAAGTGTAGTGAGTGGTATCCGCCCTGGGCGATGGAAAACCATCTACCACTTCCTTTTAGTGGCCTCTTACCACACGACAAGAAATACGATAGGGCTATTCTGATCCCCGCACCTACAACCACAGGGTTGCTTCACAGCCTTGCTCAAAGTGAACTTCAGTGAAAATGAAAGTGCAGTATTCGTGACCAACTGTCTCTTTTATTTCAGCTGGATGACTGGTCGTCGCACAGTTCCAAGTGTACTGGATGAAAAATGGACGTTCCCATCTTTAACCGCTTGGTTTGTGCAACGCAAAGTCAAAGTGTTTCGAGAAAATGATCAGAACTAATGAGACAGACAAACGTTCTACAACGAGGGCAACAAACTATGAACAATACTATTGTCATATAATTATACACAGTCACGCAGGGTTGCTACGTTAAATTGCATGCTGATCCAGCCGGAAGTCAAGGGATAGCATGCGAGGACGATAAGAATCGTTCCACGGCGGAGAAAACAAACTATAAACTCGCTCTACTGCCATAAACAGTTATTGTGAAGCATGAGTCACTGATGGACCGCGCTGCCAAAGCGCGATCCATCAGCGGCTCATGCTTAACAAAATTAAAATTTAAGAGCAAATATCGAAACAATAGAAAAAAATCTCAATAGAGTAGAAGAACGCACAATGCGAAATTAATTATCTCGGTGAGTGCGAAGCGTTCCAGATAAATATTATTGATCAATACGCGGTGTAGGAACTGTCAAATTTTGTAATTCTTTTTTAGGCAACACAAAGTACATATTAGACATTAGACGATTTCATCATCACCAAGGCAGATACCACTCACTGTACTTTATTACTGCGGTTCAGTTCGGTTTGTGTTAGAGTGCAGTTGCTGGTACTATAGTCGGACGTTAGTCGGTCCCTTTTAGGCACTGCTTCCGGCCTTGCTCAGGGTGAACTTCTATAAAAAATCAATAAAACAAATTCGTGTGATAAATATGAGTCACTGATGATCTATGTTCATGACTTGCGCTTTACAAAATAATATTTTTGATGGGGATATTACGAAAGGAGTAAATTTATGTCTTATCAGTACACGTCACTCAAAATGCTTATTCTTAGTGACGACAGTTTAATCACAGGAAACACCTATTTGAGATGCTGACGTCCACAATTTAAATACATGATTGCATTGACCGCAGTCCGATCAGCTCTGAGTTCATCTTTTTAGAATTTCGGTTGTTTCATGCTTTTAACTTTTAACAATTTTTTCTTCTGAAAAATGTTCCTTCTGTTTTCTTGTTCAAGTGTCAAGATAGATCCGCCACCGTTTGCCTCGTGTAGTTTTCTGATCGTTGCTAGCAAATTCTTTTTCAAAAGTATAATTTTTGTAGGGTATGGGCCTATGATGGTTCGCACCTACGACTACGAGGCGCGGTCCATACATGGGCCATACTGGTCATAACACGACATTACTTGAATTGTAAGCACCATTCTCAAACCACAATCATTTTTATATTTCCATTCTGAGTTAAAATGCTATTTCGACAAGTATTTGAAATGTATTAGACATTAAAACGTCTTTTATGTGCTACCAGCAGTCAGTTATGACTATTCCTTGCTTTTGATCTTTGACTATTTTACTACCCATTAAGATGCCCCTCATACGGAAAAAACTGGGTTCGAGTCCCCTTAAGTCCGCTTTTTTTTAATTCATGCCTAGCGCTCGACATTAAAATTTTTTTATACGCCAACGGCAGTCAATTGCAACTATTACTTGCTTTTGATCTCTGACCCATTTACTATCAATTAAACTGCACCGAGGTTGAAGATTACGAGTTCGAGTCCCGTTAAGTCCGGTTTTAAATTCATGCCCAACACTCGACCCATGGTGTGTGCTCTAGCGAAACAAGAACGCAGAGCCCCCATCGTGTCTGAGTATCTTTAGCGAAGTATGAGTCACTGATTGATCGCGTCGATGAGACGCGGTCCATTTGTGGCGCATGCTTGACAAAATAAAGTTTCTTGATTGAGTTTTTGTATTTTATTTAAACATAGTTTGAACTAAATATGTTACTCACGACTATTTTAACGTTTTTTTGTGAATATGCATTTTTTGCTAAAATTTTTCAATATGTTTCACCACAAAAACCCCTATCTTACTCAGATCAAATTTATACTTTTCCTTTTCGGAGCAAACTTCCCACGTGATCAAAAACTATAATAAAATAATATTTTTACTAAAACTGACATTATCAATCAAATATTCTATGCAATGTTTGCGCTATATTTTCACCAAATTTCGGTGCCTTGTTTTAGTAATATAGTATAACACTATCAATCCAGGATTTCTTTACCAAGCATTTGGCAGATATGCAAAGATTATCCTTGAAACAAGTAAAGCTTTAAATCGCTGTTAATACTAGTAATTGCAACCTATTTTTTCTTGGGATATGTAAAGTATAACAAATTTTACTTAAGTGGTCCATCTGTGACTTATGCTTGACAAAACGAAATTTCTGATCAGGTATCATTCGTATTGCCTGTGAGTCCGACGGTTCGATCGATGCTCGATCGTTTTACCACAGACCCTGTCGTTCAGCAATGAACGGATCGATAAGTAGAACTCATAATAAGTCACTATATAAGTCCGTACCTATACGTAAAATGTAGGTAAAAGAATAGAACAGATACAAAGTCACTACAAAGGCCGTGCATAACGATTGTTGGGTATAAACCCCGCTTGACCCCCCTCTCCCCTCCGATAGGTTCAAAATCAGGCCATACAAATTATTCGCAAACTCCCAAAAACATATATATATATATGTAAAATGTTATAAGCTTTCTGAAAGATCCATGAGTTGGCAACTCTAAAGAAATCGAAAACCGTCTTCCTCGAAAAGTCATCAAAAAAGTTTCATCCACAATGTGGTTTCTTAACACTTTTCCAATCACCAAAACAAGGTTTCTATTTGTAAAAGTAACAAAGAAAACAAAAAATATAATAAATAAACCTCCTATTTTTCTTACAGTTCGTTGATGATTTGAAAATGTGAAATTTTATTTTTTTATACGTTCTACATAAATGTTTTCATTCATTTTTATTCTATTTATTTCTATTTGTAAATATTGAATAAACCATAATCAAAGAATGCAACTTGTTTATTTATTTCCACAAGTACTGAATGAATCGAACTGAATGAATCACTAACAATTTTCCCCAGGAGGTCAAGACGAATGGAGACGAGGGAAAATATCTTATAAAGGATATTTTCTATAGTCACCTATGTAAGTTGCACGAATATTAGAATATCATGTTACATTATAGTAGTATAATATTATAATAGTTGTTCTTGTATTCTGGTTCTTGTGTCATTACAAAATTCAGTGGCAAATGTTACGGATTGATCAGCAGACGGAACTTGTTTGAGAAGAAAAACAACTTTCGATTTTTCAAATAAATATTTGATACATCGAAGGCTTTCATCTGAATTATTTGCTATGGTCTGTCATTGAACCCGCGGAACAGCAACCTTTAGACTAGCATCTCTTATTATGTGTTGCAATTACCCGCGAAATGCCCGCTACAGGGCGTACTTTGCAGTGAAACGGCCAAGCATCCAACCGCCTGCCTTAGGGACAATAAGGCCACGAATAATTGACTGATCCACCGAGCTGTGTTTGCTTAATAACTATCTTTTTTAGTTTTTTCGAATCATTTGCTATGGCCTGTCCATGAACCTATTGGGATCGTATACCCAACAACATTTAGACAGGAATCTTTGTAGTGACTGTATATCTGTTCCATGTTACAGCTTCCGGCAAAGTGCTTTGCTGTAGCCTGTAGGGCATGCTCGGTGCTGAATTGGACAAGAATTGAACCTTTTTCGTACTGAACAACATGATCGCGCTCAAACGACATTAAGCCACCGCGCTTAAAAACTATCTGTAACAGGTTGGCATGGTTGATTCACACCCACATCCTCTAGACGTCAATTTTTTTTTCAAAATATATTCAAGTTTAAACAAATTCGAGTCAGAGACATTGTCGATTCCTACCAAATACCAAAACACAGAAATGAGTATTAGTACCAGACATCTATCTTTATGGGTTCGAATCCTGAATCTACAGAAAAGACATCTCTAATAGTGTTGGCATTTCTACATGCCTGGTTTGTCTAGTATATCTAGTCAACCGAGTTTCATTTCAAAGTACTTTTACCTAGGTTCAAGATTGAATAGCTTTCCGGATTTTTGAGTTTTAGCGAGTTTTCTGTATGGTATTGCACCCAGTAAATTTACTACCTAAAATATATAATTAACTCTTTTAAATTAGGTATTTAGTTGAAAAACTAGGTACCCAGTGTATAAAATACAGATAAACCATGTTAATTGTGAAAAAAGAATTCAAAATAGACTATTTGTAGACTTGAACCTTCAAATGTATCAAAAATGCCTCAAATGCAGCCAAACGACAATTACCCAGTTTACGTGATTTTTAATAGGTTCTACCTAATTCTGAAAGCGAAACTGGGTTACCTAGTAAGACTTTATCTAGTTTTGCGGTAATTTCGTTTTTTCTACCTAGTTTGAGAAATAACTAACTGTGAACATTATCTCTGAGAGTCAATATTAGTTAAATCACGCGATTTCTCAGGGGACAAATAGGTTGGTCAATATAAAAATGTAAAAATCTACTCAACTTTTTCTTCCTATGACAGAATCCCGATTGATTCGAATAATTTGTTTTTCGAATCGAATCGAATCACCCAATCATAATATTTATCGCTGTACAACGAGCAACTACACTCTACGTATAATCGCCTAATATAATGAATTCAGAGAGTGGTAACTGCCCTGGGCACTAGCAAACCCATCACGTCCACGTCTTATTGTTTTTCTTTTTAGGGGGTGGTAGATCTTCAACAACCGCTTAGTACCGATCCAAGTAGATGTTGCTATAAGTTTACACAGTAAATTGTATTATTTCGGTCTTGAAAATAAAACCATAGAATACGTTATATTTTAAATGCTATTCAGAAAATTGAACAGCAAACATCACTATGATAAGTATCAGTTTAAAGCAAAAACAAAACGATCTCTTTTTACGAAATTGAGAGCATATTTGTAAGCTTTCGTTAGGTCACAGCCTAACTTCTTCAGACAAAACAATGTAGCAATAAGGTTATGATTTGGCGAAAGCTTACAAATATACTTGAAATTTCCTGAAAAGAGATCATGTTTCCTTTGTTTTGAATTCAATACTATCTCGTTCAAGCATCCTCAGGGCAAGACTGCTACACGAATGCGGGGTCACAACATAAGTACACAAGGCGGTTAAGCTTATCGATATTTATTTCCCACCGTGCCGTACTCTTTTTCGTAACTTCGCATTGCACCATATTCTTCTCACTTGAATTCAAAAAAATAATTTCGTGTAACATCTCTGCCGTTTCATAACTGGGCGCATATAATTTAGTATGTGTCTATCAAATTTTTTTTCAAACTGAAGGACAATTTCGAAATGATTTAATTGGCGCAGGTGGAGCGCAGTAACAAATGCAACTGTTTCACTTGAGGCGATTAGATGAGCTATTCCGTATATCGGTTTTAATGTCCTGGATAAGGTTGATAATATAAAAAATTTACATAACTGGCTAATAAATGTCAGATAATCTATTTTTCCACGGTAAAGAGCACGGGGAGAAAAAGTTGATTGCTGAACCAAGTCTGAAAAAACTCAAAAGGGTGGCGGAAGTTGAAGTTGCGAAAAACCCGTTTCAACCTGGGTCTAATGAAGGAATGCCTGTACAAGCCTTCAAAAACCGCTCGTTGCATTTCCAGGTTAGCTGGCTTAAGCGTTTTCCCTTGATCCACTATAGACCAGCGATAGGCTGTGTAATGTGCTGCTATTGGCACGTAGCTCTTCTAACTGGTATAACTGTATGAGTAAAATATGGATCTTTTTTACTAATGACGGGTATCATAACTGGAAAAAGACACTAATAAGACAGAACAATCTACACTGTAACAAAAATGCAACAAAATCACTGGTCTTTGACAGTAATTTTACCTGGCCGTATTGAAAAAAATTCAGTTGGTCGCACTATTTCGTGCAGTAGCTTTTTTCGAGTAAGGGACCACTTGTTGGTGTACTGCTGCCGGCCTAGCTTGAAGTGAATTTCAAGGAAAAGAGAGTTGAATAAATGGTATCTGCCCTGAGTGCTGATAAAAACCGTTTATCTTGTCTTCGCTTTCCTCTGAGTCAATCAAAATTTTTTGTTTTGTCAAGTGTAAATCACAGATGGCTCATACTTGACAAAACATGATTTGAAAAACATTTTCTAGGAAAGAAGTCACCTCATACGACAGGAAGAGAAGAGACGTAGGAGGTAATGAAATTGATTTCGCACGATCTACCAATTGAATCGCCTTCCCAATAATTTAAAAAGTTTTTCATTGAACGGGGCATAAAACTTTCTTAATCTTTCTGTAGTTCCTTTGTCTGGTATCCCGCTGCGTCCTTTCCTCGTTCTCCCCTTTCCGCCGGTTCCGAGACAAATTGGAGTCTTTTCAACAGTTAATTTGTCATCTTCCATCACAGCTTTAGGGGATGAAACGCAGTAAAAACCAGACTCATGTAGTGTAAAGTCCTCTGGGATTATAAATTGAGGAAGCTCAAGGAAGGTTTGCAACTGTGAAAAAAGTATAGTTGTTCGAATATTTTTTAAAAATGATATTTCGATCGTCGTGTGGGGAAGATATCACTCACTGCGCTTGTGGTTCAGTTTTCTCTCGAAGTTTTCTGCTTAGAATGCGGTGATTAGCAGTTGGCATGACTAGGTAATTCATACCCACCACTCAATCTAGAGTGTATTAACTTAAGTAGGCTAAACCGAATGGGAAAAGTCATATCTATAAACAATTTTAACCCTGTTTGTTCGCTAGAACAGGACCTTGGTTGTGGTGATCCACTGCAGTAAGCAGCTATAAAAAAAATTGCTGACACTGCGCTTTGTAACAGTTCATTCTTTTCAAACAATAGTTGATTGGTTCGTTATAGATTCTGTTTCCGGCTGAAAAAAACTATGATGATATGTCTCACGACGCGATCCATCAGTGACTCATATTTAACAAAATCTATTTTTGTAGAAAAAAAGGGCCAAACTTACCTCTTCTATAACTTTCGCTGGATTTTCAATAAATTCGTCCCCGTTGACGATATGGATTTGGCTTCTGTCATAAACTCTAAACCAGCTGGAAACAGAAAAATTTGTTTATCTTATCTTGGCTTATCTTATCTTATATTAGTTTATCTTATTTATAAATGGGGCAGACTGAGATGTTGTCCGTCGGTTTTATTATCCTGATACCTTCTAATATTCAAGCATTTTTGTAGAGATATCTGTATACATACGGTTCCGAAATTGTAAGAAAACGAGGAAAAAGGTGCAGTGAACCGACAGTTCACTGCACCTTATCTTTGATTTATATAAGTAGAACAGGGTAATTCGATTCGATAAGTTGAAGCTATTCGAGGCCAAATTATTCGAATCCTTAGATAACCTACCACAGAAACAAAAAGTTACAAAATGAAGTGGATATATCACATTTTAAAGGAAAGATTGCAGACCGAACAACTAGGCGTGAATTAACTGATAGAGACAATCTTCACATTGATCGTTGTTAATTTTCACTTACTTCATCAAATGGTAGTAGTACAATCCTAATGTTAGAACGTGGGAGATCATTTTGTTTTGTTTGGCGGTATGAATATATTCCAGTTGTCTTTTATGATCGTTGATTTGTGCGTTCAACCTCGCTGCGTATGGAAGAAGGAGCGTTGATGCCAATATGTCGTATGTCTGCTCTTTGGGTATGTTCCCCATGACTATCTGAAAACATAAATTTAATGTTTTTCAATTTTTATTCCTTTATTATAGCTCTTCAATCATCCCCAAACAGATATTTTATTTTGCCAAGCATGTGCCACAGATGGACTGCGTCTCATCAACGCTATCCATCCGTGGCACATCAAGTACACAGGGTATACGTAACACTAAATATTAAATACTAGTCGCCAAGGAAAAGGCTTTTTCAGTGTTTTTTATTTATATATATTTTTAGCCACTTCTTGGAGTGGATCACGCTGCCCTAGGCCCGGACAGGGTTAGAATCGCTGGAAAGATATGATCGTTCACTAGCATGGCCTGGTGGTTAAACATGTTGGCATCGCAGGTTGAAGATCTCGGGTTCGAGCCCCGGCGAGTCCAGCTCGCTTATCCATATTGATGGCCCACCACTCAACCCAGGGTGTAATAACTTGGGTAGGCTAAGCCGAACAATAAAAGATTATATCTTTCTAGTAATTGCAACCATATCCGTCTATAAGTGGCCGCTATTACAGGGCCTTGGGCAGAGTGATCCACTCTAAGAAGTGGCTATGAAAAAAAAAATAAATACACCCTGGTTTGAGTGGTGGGCAAGGAATATTGCGCCGGACTCGTCGGGGTTCGAACCGAGATCTTGACAAAAGATGCTTTGACAAATTTTTTTTCAGTTTGATCCTTCTCCGTGTCGTTTTCAACTTATAGTCCAGCAGTTGTCATTTTTTCCATGTAAATTTATGTGATACCAAGCATAAACCACGGATGGACAGCGTCACAGTGGTGCGATTCATCGATGGCTACCTAGTTTTTTATAGCTACCTCTTAGGAGTGGATCGCTCTGTCCAAGACCTTGTAACAGCGGCCAATTATAGAAGGACAGGGTTACAATTGCTGGGGAGATATGATCTTTTCCTTATCCGGCTCAGCCTACGCAAGTTATTAGGGTTGGGTGGTGGGCATGGACAAGTGAGCCAGACTCGCCGGGACTCGAACCCGAGATCGTTATGCCAACATGTTTAACCACTAGGCCATCGCGCCCACTAAAAGGTATATCTTAAACCAGGTAAGGTAAAACGAAATTACCGCAAAACTAGGGAAGTATTACTAGGCAACCTAGTTTCACTTTTGAAACTAGATAGTACAAGGTGAACCAGGTGCATTTAGGGCATTTTTAATAGATTTGAAGATTGAAATCTTGAAATGGTAAACTTTGAAATCGTTTTTAATATTGAAAATATGCTAGTTTTCATACTACGTACATCGTTTTTTTAACCTGGTTGTAAAATAGAACAATTCACCTATTTTACCTGGTAAATTTACTGGTTAAAATATCGAGCAGAATAATCGGCAAACTACGTAAGTTATATCTTAGTGAAACTATGTAAATGTACCTTGAAAATAAGCTGGTTAACCTAGGTACGTTTACATAGAATTGCCGACACTACATCAGTGCCTCATACTTAAAAAAATGATCAAAATGTTGGTTTTCTAATTTTTATAGTAGGTGCAAAGTTTTTTGAAGCAGATACCTGGTTGGGACTTAGACAAATTCAGCATCACGATTTAAATCCGGTAAAAGTTGAAGGAGGTCAATCATATACCGTATTTACTTGATAGCAAGCCGCCCTTGATTGCAAGCCGCTTGTGATAGTGTTAAAAGTAATGTAAGCTGCATATACTGTGCCGGTGTCTATATCGGTTTATCATATTTGGGTGGGCACGGAAGCAGACAAAGTAACGGCATCGCAAAGAAAAATGTAAGCCGCCTTTGAATGCTGCCGCCAAACATGATGGAAAAAACTTTATAAGTCGCGGCTTACAGTCGAGTAAATACGGTATACGTGATACTATGCAAAAGTACTTCAAGGAAAAGTTGGTAAACTAGATACACACAATAATTTTTACTATAACTTCGAACATTAGTATAAGCCGTCCTTGTGTTTCGGACAGGCTGTAACACATAATTTCACTACATTCATCAAAAAATCTGTTGTAATACAGTTTTGCATTGACTTACCTCATGAACGTAGTCAGAATAAGTTCTGTTAACCGGATCACAAAGAACAAATATAATCTTTGCGTTTGGAACTTTGGTTTTAATGACTCCTGGTAGGTAGATTGAACTGTCGAAGTATGCTGGAGTCTTCTCTAATGACAACTCGAAAGGTGTAACACTTGACAACATACTCCTTAATTAAAAAGATAAAGAAGTTGTTTGTTAAATCGCCCCCAGAGGAAACCTCATACAGACAAAACCTCATACCGAAACGAATTGTCTGCATTGTTTCATCATAAATTTCAATATTTCACCATATAAATTTCATATCATGAAACCATCACATTGATCTATTTTTTCTATTCTAGTTATTGCCTATTGCTCAAGTGCGCTCTATATTCAATGTTACCAATGTATTGGTGCAAATAACACAATTCTAGCAGCTAGAAGATGTGAATCGCGAACCACCTTATTGGAAGGTTCTAAACATCTTTTATTTAACAGTGCACTAGATTTGAGCAAAACCGAATCGTTTCAGTAGGCGCGATGACCTAGTGGTTAAACATGTTGGCATCGCAGGTTGAAGATCTCGCGTTCGAATCCCGGCAAGTCCGACTCGCTTATATCCGTGCCCACCACTCAACCCAGGGTGTAATAACTTGGGTAGGCTAAGCCGAACGGGAAAAGATCGTATCTTTCCAGTAATTGTAACGCTGTCCGTCTGTGAGTGGCCGCTGTTACAGGGCCTTGAACAGGTTTACCCCCTCTAAGAAGTTTCTATGAAAAAAATGGTTTAAATCTGTTTGGATTCATTTGTTTTGAATTGAATTGTTGCTAATTATATATAAAAGCGACAAATTATTTTCATTATTAAAAAATCACATCTATATCTCCAAATTCATCAAATGTAATATACACGAACTGAACTTTAAACTCAACTTAAATCGGAAATCAAAACAATATTTAGGTTAAATTCTGTCGGCAAACTATCAAAATGTTGCCTCTTTCTGCAAGTTGTTGTTCCTATTGTTGGTTCACATCTTCAACGATTCATCAGTAGCTAATACTTTTGAAATATGGAATGAGCGGCATCTGTTCTGAGCGAAGGTTTAACTATCTACAACTGCGTTTGAGCAATTTGGTTCGGTGATTCGAATCGATTCGAAGCACATTTTATTCGAATCATTTGCGAATCGTTCATAGGAACAAAAACTTGCTGAATGAATTAGAATTTTCATTTATGGCGACAAAATATAAATGATTTTGGTTAAATTTGTTATTTACATGGGATTTATGATTTGATCCGATTCAAAAAACTTATTGTATTTCCAAATGATTGGGTATTGCCCAGCCCTATCTACTACCTACCTACTTAATTTCCTTTTTTCCAACCACATAGGAGATACGTTAGGGCAATTCTGATGTCCATAATTACTATCTACTATGTCTTAATTTCCTTTTAGCCTCCACCTTACAGGAGATACCTTAGGGCAATTCTGGTGCCCATACTTACTTAACGTGAATAAGAAAACCCCATACTGACTTGTAATAATCCATTCCCAATTTATATTTCGGCGAATCGAAGAAATGAGGTTCTTTTACATTAGATAAAATCAAAGGATGACTGCTAAGGAAGGCTCTGAGCGGTCCTGTCCCACATTTTTCCACCCCGGCACAGATGACATCAGGCAAACGTTTCGTCCTATTCTGTAAATTACAAAAATACTTTGCATGGACAACTCAGAAATCCAATACCACTCAGGTATTATGTTGTGTCAGGCATAAGTCACTGATGTACCGCGACTCAACGGCGCGAAGCGGAGTTCCGTACCTCTAATGGCAAATACTGAAGTTTGACGACTCACCCCCCTTATGAGAACAAATTATGATAAAATTAAAAAATAACACTAAATTTTCGCGTGTCTTCGATACGATTTCTTGCTTTGCGGCGTTTCCACGCTGAAATTGTATCATTGCAATATATTTTTGTCATAAATCAGGAATTACTTGCGCGGCTTCGGCGCTCATTTTGCACTTTTCTTGGTAATATGGACCTTGTTCAACCGTTTTTTTAGAAACTTATTGTATGGATTAGTTTGCTTGTTTACGAGGCATTGGTGCTTGTACAGTAAAGTCTTTTAATTGCGATATCAAACACATAACTAAGTGATTGAAATAGCCTACCACTCAACCCAGGGTGTAATAACTCGGGTAGGCTAGGCCGAACAGGAAAAGATTATATCTTTTCAGTAATTGTAACTCTGTCCGTCTATAAGTGGCTGCTGTTACAGGACCTTGGGCATGGTGATCCACTCTAAGAAGTGGCCATGAAAAAAAAAGACTAACGAAGGGAGTAGGTATCAAAATCCTCACTCTACAATCGACCAATTTACAGAAAAACGACTTATAAGTCATTGTGTTGGCAAACTGAGGCTTTATTTGTTTTCTGCGTTGTCATGGTTGCACGCGGTTACCTATTCGAATATTCTCACATACATGGAACTATTTACAATTCCAACTATATTATTTCTTTATATTCAATGAATATCCAAACATGCCGCCACACACCTTGCTGTCATGAAAAATTTTGTCAAAACTTTTGAGGCCACACGGTTTCGTGACGGTGAAGGAGTTCCAAATACATAAACGTTTAATATACATTGAATATACATTTCTGTGACTTGGTTTAATTAGGAAAAGTTTTTAAGAAATAATTTTCTTGAATATGTTGCGATTTCAAAATTACTCAAAAATTATTCGTAACGATGACACATTAAAAGAACAATTCATTAACGTTTCAAATGAAAATTCTTCATATAGAATGCCATTGAGAGATATACTGTACGTTTGTGCATTCGGGGAGTTGTGTACGGAGTAGCAGATATTTTGCCATCAGCCAGGGCCGATACAATTCACTGCACTTTATTATAATAGTTCAGTTCTATCTTTAATGTTTCTCCTTTAGAAAGCAGCAGCTGCTTCTACATTTTGTAGTGTTTAATCAATTTTAATGAAAAAAATACTCTAGTTTAGATACTGATTTCCACATTGCCTTGATTGAGAAAATAATATCCTAAGCAAAAAGTCGATTCGAACTCCGAAGACATCAGTCAAGCATGAGCATCTAAAGCATTTTTCCCAATCAAAAAAATTGACCAAGCATGCTTTGTTGAGCGCGAGTCACTGATGGATCGCATCGCCGAGGCTCGTGCTAGACAAAATTAAATTTCTGAATAAGTAAGTTCGTAAAATATTGCGCCCACAAATTTCTGCATCTTAATATATGTTTTTAAAGCCTTGAGAGGATCACCCCTAGCAAGACCCCGCACCGGCGGCCACTTATAGTCGAACAGGGGGAGTATTGTCATAAATATATCAACTTTCCGGTTCAGCCGAGCCTGCCCCGGGTATTACACCGTGGATGAATGGGCTAGACTTTAGGGGACTTGAACCCAGAATCTTCAACTTGCGATACCAACATGATAACTTCTAGGTCAATGCGCCCACTTTCAATTTAGAAATTGTGATTCTCTACTTACGATCACTCCCAGCTGTTCCAGTCTTCTGGAAGATCTTGCATATTCAAGGAATAATTCATCTCGCTTCCTTTCATTTTCCGTCTTTTCAGGGTCGATTTTGAAAGTTAATCTTGAATATGATATCTCGTTTTTACCTTCCAGAAGAGCTGAAGAAAATGTTTGAAATTTTGTTTTTACTTAAAGCAATAGGGTTCGAAATGCCCCTATCACAGACCATGAAACTACACAAGGGTTTTCAATTGCACCAAAACGTAGTAACCCACATCTCTTCGCGATTCCAACATGATAACCACTAGACCCTCGCGTTTAGCCAAGCCGTGCATGTTCCAAAAGTTACTTTTAGAGATAATAGGAACTTTGATCGATCGATTTACCTCTGTTCGCATTTGCTGTTGATTTTGCGCCACCGCTGCGTAATCCCGTTATTATAAAAATAGAAATAATTCCAACACACATGAGAAACATTATCTGAAGATTTTTAATTGATTCAATTTTTACTCCGCTTCGTGTTGAACGAGTTGTGGACCTGTCCAAATTGATTGAAGCCATGATTTTTAAGTTTATTTCTGGAGAACAAAAATATTATTAACATCAATGAATCAATAATATTCAACGAATCAACATCAATAACTCACTGGTAATAAAAATGAGATTCCATTTATTTCTGTCATAACGAGCCCTGTACTTGCGGGTTTTGGAATAGTCCTACCTTATTTTATGCGTGTCGTTCAGAGGCGACTGAAAAGATGAAGGGAGAGGTAAATATTTCTGTCCTCACCAATGGCTTTACTATGGCTGTTCAGCATTAACAAAAAGCTTGAATTGTTTAATTGAAATAACGCCGGGTTGAAGTTATGAACCGTGTCGTTGGCAAATGTTTGAATCAATGGAGCAAAAATACATACATTTTTAACGAGGCATATATCGTAGCGTTGAGCCATCGCCCAATTAGACTAGGGATTTTTAACACAGCAAGTTTTGATGCCAATTTTGCATTATTGTTCATTTTATTTCTGACAAATTTCAAGTTTCCAACATTTAACCGGAATCTGAGCACACATTTTTTCGACTTTTTTCTCCTATAGTATGTATCCGCGGTATTGAGATTCCCTGGATTGCTCTCAGTTTTGAATATTGCATTTTGGAATTACATTTGTAGTTGCCATTTGCTATGTAATTGGCGGTCCATTTTAGCCGCTATTTTTCGTTTTGCTTGGAATGAATTTCAATAAAGAAGAACACCACAACTAGTGTTGACAATTTTAGGTAAAATTACCTAGTATACTTAGTTTAACGAGTTGATTTTCAAAGTACTTTTACCTAATTCGTTGATATCTTGCAATGAACTACCTATCCCTCCTCCTTGTTGCCTTACAATCCTGGATCCGTGTGTGAGAGAATTCAAAAGGATACACGAATGAGATAATATCAAGCTAATATACAAAAATATCATGTTCTCATTCCACAGAAATATAAGTTTATTGTAAGCTTAAATCTTGTGTGAAGAAGTTAGACTATGTTCTAACGAAAGCTTACAATAAACTTATATTTCTGTGGAATGAGAACATGATATTTTTGTATACTTTTACCTAGTTTTAATAAAATATAAATAACCTAATTTAACTTTTACCGAGTTTTCTGTTTGAAGTTTAATCTAGTAAATTTACCCAGTAAAAAAATGGGTGGATCTTATTTTCGTCATAACAACGCTTTCAGAATAGACTGCTTGAAGATTTTAAACCATTAAAAATGCCTCAACTGCAGCCAAACGACAATTACCTAATTTACCTAGTGTTAAATCTAGGCACCATCTATTTTTGAAAATAAAACTAGTTTACCTAGTAATAATTTACCTATTTTGTGGTAAATTCGTTTTACTATGCCTGGTTTCAGAAATAACTAGGTTGCCGTCACTACATTGATGGATCGCGCCTTGGGAGCGCGATCAATCAGTGACTTATACTCGACAAAACACATTTTTTAGAATCACAGTAGTTAAGGAAGGAAAAAGTGTTTATGTTACCTTGGGCTAGTAACAGAAGAGGATTAGAAGAAATAAATGGAAGCAATGAAAGAATTAGTTTCTATTTATTGCTAATCAAGGCTGGGCGAATCCGAATCATTTTAAAATTTGAATCTAATTCAGATTTTTTTCTCAAATCGGATCGAATCAGCAATTTTCTGTAAGTACATGATTGATTTTTGTTTTTTTCTTTTACAATTCACCCCGTCATTAAAATCAAGAGATCAATAACAGCGAAAACACTGATAATGACTATTGGAGACAATATTCACAAAGCGTTGTAAATACGCTTCGAGTTACGCATCACTGACATCCTGGGTTCGAATCCCGTGAGGAATGATAATAAGCTAAAGGCCAGCTTGCGGTGGTGGTTCAGGTAAGCGCTGCTTACGGCTTCCTCCACAAACGAGTCCCATGCATACCAAAAATTGAGAAAATTCTACTAACAATCCTCCACCCATGATTCGGAACTGGTACCTGCACGAGAGGTCGTGGTTCGCCATATGATTAAGCCGCATTTTCGGTTTTCCTCTCCCACAGGATAAAAATGAAATCTTACCTACATAGTTTTTAATTGAAGTTTTTATTGAATTAGTTTCGAAAGTGAAATTAGGTCACGTAGAGATACATGCTTTTGTGATGAATTCTTTTTCAATATTTTTAACAAAAAATTAGGTTGCCGTCACTAGTTCTAATTTGAAAGCTTGGGTAGGTGTTTTTCTCTGCTTGTAAAGTGAAATATAGAAGAAGCAAGCTATAGAAATCTTTTCAGAGACAAAAACAAGCAAAACAATCTGGTAGGCTATCTTCTAATGGACCTTTTCCATGAAATTTACTTTACACAAAACCAAAAACAGTAGAACATAGTAAATAATTGAATAATGCGGGCACATCACAGGAGAAAAAATTACAAAAACTAAACAATAAAAATAAAACTTTGCCTTTTAACCGCATCAAAATTGAAATCTGAATCTGATCCGTAATACAATTCTACAATTGATACCTATGCTGAAGCCTTTTCCCAGATAATACTCTAAACTATATTCATCGCTCAAATGCGTGTCATGATCTCACTACAACTGTCACCAGACCCGCAGACATATCGCCTGAGGCGTTGGATACAGGTTTATACGCTCCGATCTTTTTATATAGAAGTTTGCTTTAAGCAAGACCGAAAGCAGCGACTAAGAGAGCCAACTAACAGCCACTTGGGGAGCAATGAGACCCTATAAAATGTAGTTAGTGTCAGCAACTTCACTCTAACCGGGAAACTCTTCGATATTTGGTGAACATTTGTTTGTTCCTTTTAGGCGCTGCTTCCGGCCTTGCCCTAAGCAAACTTCAATAAAAAAATCTCATACAAAACGACTGCGTCGGACGAGGAAGAACTTCATTCAGAAGCGTTTTATTAGGGCAAGCTAATATGTGTCGATTTTGTCGGTCTTGGTTACCCAGTGGTTTGTTATGTTGACATCGTTGAACGAGAATCTCGTGAACCAATCTCGACAAATCCCACTCGTTAATATAACACCCATCACCCGACTGAGAATGCAATTACTTGGATAGTCTCGACCCAACAACAAAGATCATTTTTTCCAACAACACCAATCCGCTCGTCTATACCCAGTTATTATAAAGGGCAACTTTCGTTAAGTATGCGTCACTCGGTGCCGTCCATCTGTTGCTTATGCTTGACAAAATATAATTTTCTTTTTCGGGTACGTGACCGCTAGTAAAGGCCTCGTTCAAGGCGAATCACTCTAATGGGCAAGTTACCACCAACCAGGCACCTACCATGCACTGGAAAAATTCGAAATAGGACATCCCGATTCGGAACTCGTATCTGCATGATAGGTCGTGGTTCGTCATATGATTAAGCTGTATTCTCGACTTTCCTCCCCCACGGTATAAAAATGAAATCATATCCTTTTTTAAAAGAAAAAATACTTTGCACGGATGAAAAAGAAAAGAGCAAATATCGCCTCCCAGCAATACCGAGAAATATATTATAATGGATTAGGTAAGGAAAAATTCATTGGTTATATTAGGCATTTTAAACCTTGAAAAAGTTGTCAAAAAAGGACTTGAAAGACAATCAAATATTTTATAACAAATATTTTAATTGTGATAATATGTTTTCGAGGTTTGCCCAGTATGATGCTCAATATATTGCATCACAAAACAAAAAATAAACGAGAAGGAAATGCATTTTTAAGATTAAAACATCTTAATGGATAAAAAAATTACATGATTATCACCGTGAAATATGAACTAAAATTGTCAATAAATAAAAATAAATAAAAAGTATTGACCATATTAAGCAAGTAAATTTAAACAGTCATACAAGATTATCAGTTGTCACGAAAGACCTGAGACGAACCGACATAATATAAAACCTATTTTTAACATAGCATGGTTACAGCTTTAGCAAAAATAACTAAAATGTCTAGAAAAGAAGGTTGCTTGCGAAAGTCTCACAAAATCGTTGGTAATGTTTGTCCATCGGCCTAGTATCTATTTAAGGTCTGATCCATTTCAATAATGATCAATATCGCGTCCATTATATTGCGTTATAAAGTTTAAAAAAGGAGGTGTCTGTGCTTTGGAAGAAAAATATCCTAATGAATGAAGAAAATTAATTAACAATTGCAAGAAAGAAATGAAATGAAAAGTTGACTTTTCCCAAGCATGAGCCACAGATGGACCGTGCCTAGGCGGCACGGTCCATCAGTGACTCATGCTTAACAGAACCTGTTTGATCAAGATATTTCTGACAAGAATAATGAGAGGCGAAACAATTTAAACTCATTTGTTCTGCTAAATCGGCAAGTTTAAAGCCCGTGAGCTATGATGGTTATATGCGAGAGTTCTACTCGACGCCTCGCCGGCGCACGGTGGTTCACGTAAGCACCGCTTACGAATTCTCCCACCAACCAGGTACAAGCACAGGAAAAATGAGAATTATGACAAGTCAAAAACCTTCGCTCAGGATCGGAACTGGTATCTGCACGAGATGCCGTGGTTCGCCATATGATTAAGCTGAATTCTTGGCTTTTATCTAACACGGGATAAAATTGAAACCCTATCGTTTTATCAATGATACAAACTTTTTTCACAGGATGCAATTAACAATTTTATCTGGATACGAAATTTATTTTTCTTGCGTCTTATCATTCCATCTAGTATCGAACTAACGACAAAACGGTGAGATGAAATATTACACACTGGGTTGAGTGTCTGTCACGGATCAATAAGCTATGCTTGCCAAGATTCGAATTCAAGATATTCAACATGCGATACCAACATGATAACCGCTAGTTCTTCGCGCCCAGACACTTTAAATATCATCAAATAAAACCGTCAATTTACTTCGTTTGTTACAGTGTACTACCAATTGAATCGTCTTCCCAATAATTTGTAAAGCTTTTCATTGAACGGAGCATAAAATTTTCTAAATTGTTTGGTGGCACGTTTGCTTGGTGTTCCGCTCCGCCCTTTTCTCGTTCTTCCTTTTCCCCCTGTAAGGCAGTGTCGAGGTGATCTTGTTACAGTTAATCTGCCGTCTTCAACCACAGTTTTGGGGGAAGAAACACAATAAAATCCAGACTCGTGCATTGTAAAATCTTCTGGAATGATGAATTCGGGTAGCTTCAAAAAGGTTTGAAGCTGTGAAATAAAAATTTATGATTGTTTATTGATTTTACTTATCCTTCAAAGCAAGACCGTAACTAGTACCCAAATGACACAGACTAACGGTTAAAACGGAAATTTGCTGCGACAAAATGTAGAAACAGCCACTGCACTATAAGTGGAAAGTATCCCAAACAGAACTGAACCACTAAAGTAACGCTTGGTGAGCGGTATCGGCTCTGGGCGACGATTAAACCATCTACTTCTTTGCTTCCTTTTAGTAGCCCCTCATAAATTTGACCAAAATCGATAAAATATCGTCGGTAAAATTGTTGCTCTTAGACGCAGAGTGTGAATTGAAAATATACATTGTAAACTATAAATTTCTTGATTTTCCATGCAAAACAAGTTGTAATACACAAAATAGGATTCGAAATAAGTATTCGAAAAAGATTTGAATTCCAAATGATTCGGTTTTGTCCAGCACTACACCTACTTAACAAAACTTATCAGCTCGAAGTTGTTGGGAATGTGGGATAGGAACTTTTCTTTCCGTTGTGCTACACAATATTTGCAAAACTTAAAACGCCATTATTGCTGATCTCTTGGACAAAAAACAATCCCTTCAATTTGATTTCAATGCAGTTTATTTTTTAAAATCTGGTTTGATTCATATCACATAATGTTGACTCCGTGTACATCACTTACCTCTTTGATTACTTTTGCTGGATTTTCGATCAACTCGTCCCCGTTGACAATGTGGATTTGACTTCTGTCATAAACTTTGAACCATCTTTGAAAAAAAGTGTTTTATTTAGAGCATGCTTCAAAGCTCCCGTAACCGGCCTCACCATTCGTGTAGGTACATGCTTTAAAATAGTCCTAATTTATTTCCCGCGTGTCGTAAGTGGCTGCTAGTTGGTTCCTTTGAGCACTGTTTGCGACCTTGCTCCGAGTGAATTTCAATAAAAAAGTCACTGATCAGCAGTCACTATTACACAAACTACATATCGCCTTTTTACCACGCTCACCTCACTAAATGATAGTAGTACAGTCCTAATGTTAGAACATGAGAGATCATTTTGTTCTGTCTAAGGGAAGATATATAATTGATCTGTTTTTCGTCATCGTCAATAAGTTTGTTCAAATTTTGATGATAAGCAGCCAAGAGCATTGTTGCCAGTAATTCATAACTGTCATGTTTACCAACGTTCCCCATGATTATCTAAAATATAATTTGTATGTTTGTTAGTATGAAATTAATTTCCATAAAACCTATGTGAAATGAAAGAATATTAACGACAACGCGTCTCTAAAACAGGGAATTCTTTTGCACATTTACACAATAAATTAATATTAATCAGAAAATAAAAAAAGTTACGTCAGACAAACTTAGTTAGTGTGAATGAAAAGATGTGAATTTCCGGTTCGGCCGGGCCTACCTAAGATATTACACCATGGTTTGAGTGGTGTCCATGATTTAACAAGATGGACTTGCTGGGACTCGAACTCGAGATCTTCGACCTGCGATGCCAACATGATAACCGCCGTAATGAACATAAATTTTATTGGCAAAAAGGGGCGTTTCCTGTTTGTATAGAATTATAGGTATTCGATCTGATTTGAAAAGAATATTCCAATTATATTTAAATTCCAAATGCTTCGATTTTGCTCGCTATTGCTAAAGACTTACCTCGTGAACGTAGTCTGAATAAGTTCTGATAACTGGATCACACAGAACAATTATTATCTTTGCGTTCGGAACGTCTCTTTTGATAACTTCTGGTATCTCAGGGAGTTTGTCGAAGTACGCTGGAGTTTTCTCTAACGCCAGTTCTAGCGATGTGACATTTGGTAGCAAACTCCTATAGAATAAAATTGAGGTACATATGTATGAGCGATCACGATAGATTAGTTCTTGGGCAGTCAAAAATTTTAATTTACCGCGTGCTCCGAATCGTTAGGAATTCGAATCTGATTCGAATTTTTTTTTCAAATCGGATCGAATCTCTAATTGTGCATAGATACAAAAACTGACCTTTTTCTTTATATTTCCCTTCATTGCCACAACTTGTATTGGGTGAGCCTGACCTAGTCCTGTACCGGCAGCCACTTATAGACGGACAGGGTAAGAATTGTTCAAACGATATATTGTTTCACGGTTTTGCAGACTTAACCAAGTTATTACACCATGGATTGAGTGGTGGACAGGGATTAACGTGCTGTTGAGGCTAGAATTCAAGAAGCCCAGGTAATAACTACTAGGCCATCGCACCCGAAAAATAAATAAATATAAAACAAAAATACATACTTGTAATATTCCAATCCCAACTCATATTTGTTTGTACCAAAGAAATGAGGTTCCTTCACATTATACTTGACCATTGGATGACTAGAAAGAAAACTGCCTAACGCTCCAGTCCCACACTTTTCCACTCCAGCACAGATTATATCGGGAAGACGGCTCGTCCTATTCTGTAAAAAGGAAAAAATATAACGATTAGATAGAGACCTAAGTTGCTTCTTTCAGAAACATTAATTTTAATACGAATATCCATTTGCCATTTTTCTTTTCTTTCAGATGCTATTTTACAGCCCAACATCGCTTTTTTGTTGGGCGCGGTGGCCTAGTGGTTAAACATGTTGGCATCGCGGTTTGACGATCTCGGGTTCGAGCCCCGGCGAGTTCGGCTCGCATATTCATGCCCACCACTCAACCCAGGGTGTAATAACTTGGTTAAGCTAAGCCGAAAAGATCATATCTTTCCAGTAATTGTAACCCTGTCCGTCTATAAGTGGCCAGGTTGAGACAGGGTGGTTGGTTATAACCGGGTATTAAAATTAAGTTTCTTGTATCGTAACTCGCGCGCCGAAGACGAGAGACAAACTTTTTGGCATTTTTTTTGTAAAATACTCTATTTTGGGGCAAAAATGACAAGATTATGCACAATAAGTGATTATCCACCGAAGGCGCGCGAAAAGTTTTCTTACTAAGGATTATTATTATTTATTTATTATTATTCCTGTTGAAATAACAAAATCTTGTAGTGGTCTGTCCCTCCCCTTAACAATCTTGGGTGCGTCCTGTCACCCCCAACCGGGTATTCAATCTCTTCTATTTCAAACTGGAACTTGAAGAAGCAATCCTATAGGCTACTTACAATAATTCCCAGTTGTTCCAATGTTTTGATTGATTTTGCATATTCAAGAAATAATTTATCTCGTTTCCTTTCATTTTCTGTCTTTTCTGTCTTTCCGTGATCAGGTTCAAAGTTTGATTTTCTATGCGAGTTTTCTTTTCCTGCTTCTGGAATAATTGAGGATTTTTTTTTCAATGTTAGAAAAAAGAGTTTAAAAAATGAAGTGAAAGTCTGGTAGGCGTGGGATCAAGAATAGTTCTAACGTATCGCTGGTGTGTCATAGAAAGCGATTAGAATAAATTAAGAAGTGGTGGCCCAGAGCAGATACCATTCAATGCACTTTACTATAGCAGTTCAGATCTGTTTTGGATGATTTCCGCTCAGAGTTGAGTTCCAGTATTACATATTTAGCATCCAATTGTTTTTAGTTGCCCTTTAGTTTGATACTTTTAGGCGCTGCTTCCGGCTCTTCTCGAGTTGGATTTCAATGAAAAGGGTGAAAACGGGAAGAGAAATATAATTAAAAGATTAAAAAGAAGGAAGAGAAGGAAAAGAAAAAATTACCTGTATATATTGGTGATTTTAATCTAGTGTTGCCGTTACGTAATCCCGTTGTTATAAAAATAGTAATAACTCCAACACATATAAGGAACATTATCTGAAGATTTTTGATCGATTCAACTTTTACTCCGCTCTGTGTTGAACGGGTTGTAGTTTTGATCAAATTGCTTGAAGCCATAACATTTAATATAGTTCTTAATAACAATAATATATTTGTAGATTATGCAAGTCAGTATTGATTACTTCTCAGTGTCCAAAATTCGAGAACTGTTAAAGAAATACAATACTGTGTGTCTGGATGGATTTGAGAATCGTCCTATGCGTGTCGTTATCACCCAGGGAAGATGTTTACTGCATTTTACCATAAAGGTTCAGTTACGTTTGAAAGTTTTAAACTGAGAAGGCAAGAGAGCTACTTCCACTATGACGTAGAACGAACTTTCGTTTTGAAACTTTCATCAATGCGCTCGTTCAATCAAGCTAATTAACTTTCATCAATTTTACAATCACTCACAGGATTATGGTGCTATTGGCAGGATTCTAACTTTCAAAATTAGCCGAGTCGAGAGGTCATCATGGATTTATGAATGGCTCCCGGACTCCCGGTGCGCGGATAGGTGATGCTGACTGTCTTAGATACCTCTGTCTTTTAATACTTATCAAATAATACTTACCATAATATGGTATGAAATTCATAAACACAGATGGGAAACGAATTCGAATCAAAAGTTGAAAAATTCAGATTAATGTTGCTTATTGTCAAAATGAGAGTGGATTGTGCGAATGAAACCCCGTGTAAAATTTATTTTCCAAACACTAGATCGGTCGTAGATCGTTTCTCTATCTCCCCTCACTTGTGTAGCTTTCGTTTGTTTCAAATTTCGCTGATTTTAATCAAGCAATAAAGCTTATTTATTCAATGAGACATTTCTTTAATGAGTGTGATACTTTCTTTCTTAATATGAAAAAAATATAAACGTGAACGTGAACATGTTTGTAGGTAGGGCTGAGCAATTCGATCCAGTGATTCGAATCGATTCGAAGCACAATTCATTCGAATCAATTATAAATCATTCATAGGAACAAAAATTTGCTAAATAAACTAGAATTTTCATTTTTAACGACACAATGCTATCAATTTTGGTCAAATTTGATCAAATTTGGTCAAATTTGACCTAAATCGATACCATTTGCCGTTAAAATATGAAAATTGTCGCTCTTGGACAATTGAAAAAACACTACAAACTATTAATTTCTTTATAACCATAATGGAAACAAGATATGATAGTAAAAATGGTATATTTGTTATTTACATGGAATTAGTGGATCGATCCGATTCGAATAAGATTCGAATACCAAATGCTTCGGTTTTGCCCAGCTCTATTTTTAAGTGCCATTTGCACGAGCGTCTTCTCATCAAACATATATTTTTGCACGCTACGTTAGTACGCAATCAGAAATTTTAGTTTGCCAAGCATGCCCCACAAATGAACCGTGCTTCAACGCCGCGATCCATCAGTGACTCATACTTAACAAAAGATGTTTTACCAATTTTTTCCGATTGTGTACATCTCCCCTAGAAGTTGAGTAACGCTATCTTGGTGAAGCGAAACTCATCGTGGAACCCAGGGCTCCATGGCCTGGTGGTTAAACATGTTGGCATTACGGTTTGAATATCCATGCCCAACACTCAACCCAGGATGTAATAACTTAGGTAGTTCAAGCCCAACAGTTAAAGATAATATCGTCCCAGCAATTCTAACCCTGTCCGTCTATACTTGGCTACTGGTGGAGGACCTTGGTCACGGACAACGGACCTGACTACAAATTTTCCGTGACTTTGTGACCTTTCAGATATTGTTTCTACTCGGTTAAAAATGTATGTATCTATGGGATAAGGCCAATATTAATGATGCCTATTAAATCTCAAATATAAACCGGCTATTCCTGTTTCACGTTTCTACCAAATACCTCTATGAACCTCCGTTTACTTTATGTTTAGGCTTAGACCTAGTTCTAGGTAACACTCTAAAACTTGTATCGCTAAACTGCGGTAAATGAACCAACCTCAAATATTACTATCAAACCCGGAGATATGTCGCCTTAGGCGCTCGATACAGGTTCGTGTGCGTCGATTGTGATCCTGGCTAGGAGGGCTTATATTTATTGAGATTAAGTTAGGGTTATATCTGGTGATGCCGACCTTGATTTTTAGCGTAAAGCGGGTTTACCACAAAATTACAATGTAACAAAAATGCAACAAATTCACTGGTCTTTTACAGTAATTTAATCTGGCGGGATTGAAAAAGAATAAAAATTGAGTTTTTAGGCCAAATATGGGGTGTTGGTCCATCAACAGCCCATAATTGGCATAAATCTGATCAACATGGGGTTTTCTAACTTTGAAAATATGCAATTACTGCAAATGACCAGTAAATTTACTATATTTTTGTTACAGTGTTAACAAAATACTATTCGGTAACCTTATTTCACTTTCAAAACTATGTAGTGGCATTTAGGGCATTTTAATGGATGGAATTAGAGCTGGGCAAAACCGAATCATCCAGAATTCGGACCGGATTCGAATATTTTTTCGAATTAAATCGAATCACTAATTTTATGTGAATAACAACTTTTCCTTTTCTAGTATTAAAAATTGTTCCCATTGTGAAAATCAAAAAAATTATAGTTTATTATGTGCTTTCAATTCACATTCCATGTTTAAGAGCAACAATTTTCATATTTTAACAAGAAAATATAATCGATTTAGGTCAAATTTAACCAAAATCGATAACATTATTGCGCTAGAAAAGAAACTTCAAGTTCGTTTGGCAAGTCTTTGTTCCTATGAACGATTTCCTATTGATTAAAGTAAATTGTGCTTCGAATCGATGCGAATCTCCGAATAGAATTGCCTAGTCCTAGATGGAAGGTTAGAACCTCCGAATAGTCTATTTTGGAAGTTCTGTCCGAATTGAAAATGGTTCACCTAATTTGTTCACACCAGCTTCTTGAACAAGATACCTAGTTAAAAATAGATAAATTAAGCTATTTTTTATTTTATCTTGTAACTTTACTAGATAAAACTTCAAATAAAAAACTCGGTAAACGTTGGAACAAGTCAATCAGAGATCAGTTGAACTAAGTGGAAGCATTTTAAAAATATTCTCGGTGAACTAAGTATATTATATAATCACGGTACTTATACGTTGAATCATTAGCTCTAGTTGTTGTCCTACTGAAATAAAAATGCATTAAAATCAATGCTCTTGACTGTAATTTTACCTAGCGATATTAAAAAATATTTAAAATCTACTCTTTGGCCAATTATTTGCTGTTGATGGAACGCACCGACAAGGTCATCAACAATCCA